>PVIJ01009205.1:6862-68423 GCA_004024925.1 Scalopus aquaticus
TGTGTGTGTGTGTGTGTGTGATTATTCCTCTGTATTTTCTGTTATTTGGAAAAAAAAAAAACAACTCAAGGGATAACAATGGAACACCAACATTTTTGCTGTCTTCCAGCTCTATAAGGAGATTGTCTATTTTCAAAAGGAGCACCCAGTAAATTGGCATAAGAATTATGCCATTGCCTGCGAGCGGATGCTGCGCCTTCGGGAACGAGGTACAGACCCAGAAGTCTTGTTATCTGAAACCATCAGACATTTCCATCTCTACACTCAAAAAGCACAGTATGATCCACAACTGACTGATATTTCAGTTGCTCTAAAGCACCTAAGAAAAGAACTGCAAAGTCTGAGAAATATGAAAAATGTCTGAGACAGCAAAATGTGAAAAACCTGCTTGGCATTCAGATTCCAGAATTCCAAAGTCCAAAAGTTTTTCCTCCAAGAAAAGAAACTGTATTAAAAAAATGGAAGACTAAGTTTTCTCTCGGGTATAAGTTACTTAGTACAGTGGTGCTGTGTAGTAGGGGGTTAGTGACTGAGAGGGACTATTTATCCAAATTCTGTTTTTCCAATTTTATCAAATTAGTATTTGAGCAAGAATCATTCCAGAAATTTTCCTACTTCCACAGCCCTTCACCAGGTGACTGCTTGATTACACTCTAAAGAGAACAAACTATTTTCATACTGAAAATATTGCCTGTGAATCTTTTAAGGGCCCTTCTTACTGGGATTGGTCTTGAAGTAACCTTAAAACATTAATTCTTAAAACATTAATACAGGATCAAAGATTTTATCTGTTTCCCAAAAGTGATATTGTTTATTTAAAAAAAAATTGCTCTGCTTCAAGTTAAAATACTTGGGTCTTTTTTCTTTTTCTTTTTTGACTAGCTGTGGTTGTTACATAATTTTACACCTTCAGCTAAACACAATTGGGTGATATTTTGAAAAAAGTTGGAGTTTTGTTGTCTTAAATAATTCTCTGAATTCACAAAAAAATAAAGCTAACTTGTTTGCTTTCTTTTTCAGCTGCATAAACTGATTGACAAGTGAAAAGGATTATGTGCTCCCTTAATTAATTTTATATTTATGTTTGACTGCTATTTGGGCTCATAAATCTGGACCCAATAATTAGAGACTTCTGCGGCCAAAATGCAAAGAAAGGCAGGGGTGAGGGTACGATGGGGAAATGGTTCAATAAATTCATTTCTGTTACAAGCATCTTTTATACATATTACTAAAGAGAACATAGTAAGAAATGCAAATAATAGTTCTTTATTTTATTATGACGGTTAATTAATAGCAACCTGTTTTAATGAATAAAGTCACTCAGAGTCCTTCAGCACTTCCTAAGTAGAGGCCAGAATCTGTAGCGGTTCTTTCCCCCCCAATTGTATAGCTCCTAGACTCCAAGCACTATATAGGCCCCTGTATAGAAATGCTCACTAATGAAGAGGGAGGGCTAGAAGCTTGTCTGCATTCAAAGATCACTGGTGAGTCATTCAGCAAGAAAAGGCCCCTTACCAGGAATAGTCACAGTTCCGTGGCATTGTACTAGCAAAAGGGTCTGATCAAAGGTCTCCTGTGGAGCTTGCATGGTTCCCTTTCATACTACGACCATAATTAAAACCACTAATTCTCTTTTAAAATGCTGCAGGATGCCATGTAGGCATCTGTCTGGAGTGTCCTTTGTGATGTCATAAGCTGTTAAGGACCAGTGCCGAGGGCTTTTGAGTGAAATGCCAGTCATGAAGGTGCTTCAAGACAAGGGTGCCTCTAAAAGCTTGACAGGGCCTTGACTGCACAATTCGAGCTGAATTTGCCCCTTGTCAGCTGCCAGTAAATAAATCTCAAAGGGGGAAAAGCTGAAGTTTCATTACCTGATCCATGGGGCTTTGTTGGTTTTGGCATCACACAGGGGAAGCTCTTGCCCCTCCATTCTCTGGATTTGAAGATGTCCATTGGAGCCTGCAGTGCCTGGACAGGGTTCAGAGCGGAACCTTTTGAAGAGTGTCAATAGTTGTAACAGTTCAGCTGTTAGGAAGACAAATAAATGGAGGAGCTCATTAATCCGCTTTTGGCTCTCAGTGCCTTTTGCCCTTTTATCACAGCCTTATTAGGCTCCTACTCATCTTGAACCAGAAAAAAATGAATTGAAGTTGTTGAGTACTAATTGGCAAAGACTTTTAATCATGGGCCAAGAACTTTCACTGACTTGAAAGTAACTTCTCCACAGGGAAGAACCAAAAACCTGGTTTACCTTAAAACAAAAACCTGTTGGAGTTCGGTCTGGTGTAAAAATTTAAGGAAGCATTGATAAATTGTCTAAGTTTGTCCATTTAAGAGAAATCATGGAAGGTGATGATTCCTACTTTTCTTTTTTTTTTTTTAACATACCATAGTAAACAAAAAAGCACGATAAAATAAAAATAAATGTTCCCTAGAATTGCATTGTCCCTAGAAGAGATTGTGTGCAGATGTGAGATGATCATGTTTGCTTCTGAACAACTCTCTCTATGGATGTGCATATTCATTTGAGCATCTATAATCAGATGTGGTGTTAGAAGAACCATATTAAAAGTATTGTTTTCTACTTACGGTTTTGAGAATTGAAGGACAACGAAGGCCTGTTTTTGAGAAGATCTGCTTTTCAATTTGTTGTCTACCCAATGGCTCTACATCTGTGTCTCAATCTGCTTTGTGCACTATTGTCAGCTGGTGCATAGATGTTCTGTTTGTGCAACAATGGCTTGGACCACTCTCTCAGAGGAATCAATGATATGATGACCCAAAGTAGATGGGATCATAATTATTTAAATTTCTGAAATCCATCAGTCAATGAAAAAATAACAAAGTGAGCTGAGATTTGGGGATGTTGGGTTTCATCCCAGATCAACTACTTGCAAGAATCTTTCCTTTCTATTGTGTGAGACAAGTTGCTTTCTTTTTGTCTCTCTTACTTTTCTTTGGCTAGTGCATCAACACCATAAAATCTAACAGAAGGACTTTCCTTCAGTCTAACTCCCTGACATGGAAGAGAATGTGAAGGAGGTGACTTCTCATGGAGGATTTGGCCAGCATTCTCCTAGCAGTGTCCCTGGAGTGCCAGGGGTTGGCATGACGACAGAAACCCCACAAAGCCAACTTCTGCCTGGACTTCAGCCTGAGGGGCAAATAGGAGCCAGCAAAACTGTCTGCCTCTCCACATGCTGCAGTGCCTTGCTGCCTGGCCTTGGGGCTGGCACACACCCCAGAGGGCAAGTGGAGAAGGGGACTGGGGCTGCTATGTTTTCTAAGCCCTATTCCCTCTGATGTGAGGCATGCTAGGTTTTTGATAGTGACTTTCTCCTTTTCTCTATTTTTTAATAGGACCCATTTTGACAAAGCTTTTGTTCTATTATTCAAAATGAAGCCGAAATAGGAGTCCATTACTAGCATATGATTTTGAAATCTTCAAATAGAAATTGTGAAGCGTTTTTTTCTACCCGTAGTCTTAATATTTCCTGATGATAGAACCAGCTAGCTTTTATATTATTTCAACAAAACCCATTTCGAGTGTTAGGGCTATTTCATGACTCCTTGATGATTTCCTTAAGTCATCAGGCTAGGAAATGAAAAGTTTTAAAATTTATATTTTAAAAGTTAGACAATGTGAGTCCTTAATTATAGTCCCCACCAATATCCAACAGAATTCAATGATTTTAGTGCTTTTAATGTTCAGGAAAAAAATGATAGCAAAGGTTGAAAAAAAAATGGATGCTGTGACAGCAAATCTGTTTACTCTGTCTTCATTCGGTATATTTTATAAATACACAGAAGTAGGATATTACTTAAAATTCTATTCTAACTGGCTTGACATCCTGTGGTTACGTAAAGAAAACAAGTCAACCCGGTAAGAGATTCACACTGCTTTGTTCAATCTCGTATTTTGTTGTGGATGCAAAATGATTCTAAAGCTTATACTTATGAACAAATAAGTAATGTTTCCAGGGATTCTGGGAACATCGAAAGGCCAAGATCTTGGCACGGTATTACACAGCAAACAAGGAGCTAAACCTTTAGCAGCGATCATATTCAATGAAGACGTCATTGTCAGTACCCTCCAAAGGTCTGTTTGATTTGGATCAGCATGGATGGCATAAAAAAAGCTTCAGAAATAGCACAATGTGCTTACCTGGATATAGGAAAGTAAACTAATAGGACTACATCTTGAGAAAGGGATTTTTCTGAAAAATATAATTCTGATTGCACTTCAATAATATAACATATATTTGGTGAAAATTGTATGTACCGGAAAGATTAGCTTATGTCATACTGAATAAAATATAGCTGGTGTGGGGGAAGGAATGATAGAGGTTCCAAAACTGTAAAAAGAGCCCACCATTACTGATCTGTAAATGGAACAACCTGGATCTTTTCTGCAGATCCTAAGTGTTATTAGTGAGGGTTAATTTTTAGCAATATGGATATTATGATAATTTTAGAAAAGTTGATTTGGTATGGTTGGCCAAAGTCAAGATCTAGAACAAAAGCATGATGGCAAATAATTGGGCCAGTGAACCAACTTCACAGGCCCAAGTGGCCTCAAGTCTTTATTGTACGTAGTTGTCATTAAGTGAGGATAATGTCAAAGGTCTAATAAAAGATCAATAGAAATATGGCAACTCCTAAGATTTAACCTTTCATAATTTTAATTGTTTACAACTTTTTATGAATCTAAGTAATATTAAAGAGGAAAATATAATAGATGGAGTGTGATCTTCATATTGGCTAAGTTCATTATGTATTATAAAATTAAAAGGAGTTCTTGTCCTGTTTTTTTAAATATACGAACCAGCCATAATCATCTATTTTGAAATGTCCCATGAAAGGGAGTTATTTTGTTCTCTAACTTTATTAAGACGATACTTTGAGATTTTACTGACCTAAATGAAATATTTCCTAGATGGTCAAACCATTGGAAACGTCCTTCATACCAGTGATTGTTATCATATGTGTGATTAGAAAATATGTGCTGGAGAAATCAGACCGAATGGGTCATGGTATGAGCCATGTATTACCCTTGATCAGTGACTATCATCTAAGACACAAAGCCTTATGATGCCCACAAAAATTGCAACCAATTCATTGAGGATTTGAGGACAGGGTAAAAGGTACAAAGACTAGGGTCTTCTTACTGTATCTTTTCTCAAAATATGTTTTCAAAATGGAATGAAAACATATAATCATTGTATTAACAGTACTTTTAAAGATTAGTGTTAAAAAATAAAGGGTTCTTTTTAAATACTCTAGCAAAAACTACAGAAACTTTAAAGGGGGTCATTTATAAATGGAAGATGATCCATTTATCAAAACACTAGGATTCCTTTGACTGATGAGTTAAAAGTCCGTCTGATAGGAGAGAGGATGTTTTCCCCCAAAAGTCCTTAATGGAAGAATGAAAATCCAAAATCCAATTATATAAGGCTTACAATAGGTCAGTTCACTGAGGGAGAGTGCTTATACTTAGTGATTGTTTTTTAGTTTGTTATAGTTTTTACTAAAACTATAGTAAATTGCCTTCAATATGTTGACTTGTATCTACATGGTTTTTGTTTCTCTCAATGATCAGTTTTTTAACCATTAACCTATGCAGTTACCTGTATTCTCCAGGAGCAAGTTCCTCAAAGCACAGGAGAAAGTCAGTGCAGTGGAATTTGACCAGCTTCCTCTTTGGGAGACAGAATGAAAAATATTACAACACCTCTGAGGTTGCAGGGTAAGTATTATTTCATGAAACTTCTAGTTTTATTAAATATCTGTGTGTGTGTGTGTGTGTGTGTATCATACACCATATTCTGTTTATGTGAATGTGTGAGAAATAAAAAACATATACACATGAATCTAAGTGTTTGTCCTATTACTAGGTCATAATAGGAAGGGTACTTATCATGGGTCACAGTAAAAAAATAATTTGAAAGCCACTGACCTAAGAGAACTTAATTAAGTTTATTGAATTCCTAAAAAGGTAAGTAAAGGGTCACCTAGTATTACAAGTATGACTAACCTAGTTTGAGGAACAAAGAGATGAGACCTACACTAAGTGACTTGATTAATATCACACAAATAGGTGGTGGCAGCGCTGGGGCTGGACCATGAGGCTGCTTGACTCGGTCTGGTATGCCTCACAGCTAGGTGAGCCTAACTGCATTCCACCATCAACTCTATGTCACATTAAAGTCCCCAAATAATGAAACCATATTAAAATTATAGTAAACTTTTCTAGAGATGAATGGTGAATGAAATCAAGAACTATATCATAGGAAATTGCTTAAAAGTTTTACACTGGACCTCTTCCCTTTGTCCAAAACACTGGGATATGATTTCTTTGTTTTCCTTCTCTTTTAGATAGCCCCAGTTGTATCCCTGGCTTTTCACAGAGATTTTTCCTTCACATTCTGGATTTAGGAATATATATCCAAATTAAAAGGTTTTAGTGTGATAAGAAAAAGTCACTTTGTAATCCAGGAATTTATTAGCATAAATTATGTTTCAGCTGAATCAGCTACTGAAAGGTCAATTTGGAAAATGTTCTAGCTCATGTATTCCTTACTACTACTAAGAAGGGTTCAAAACTTTTCTGTGTTTTACATGTTTCCATGTTTTACAGAAGGAAATGTGTCCCAGCTGTACTGCAATATTCATTGAGTTGGGAATTAGCCTTCTTCCAGATACTAAGACCGTATAGAAGCAATATACATGATTGTTCTATTTGGTTCAGCCACTTTATTAAAATTTTTATTATTGTCCAGAAGGGTGAAAGTCTCTTTGAAGACCTAAATGTCTAATTTCCTAATTATGAACCTTATCAGCTCAGCATTTAAGCAATAGAAATTTCTTACAAATTTGGCTCTTGAGTCATATGTGTGAGTTGTAAAAGGCATAATAGCAATTATGACTGTTGTTACAACTAATCTCTGTCATTATAACAACAACTCCTATTAAGTATCCATTGAATGACTCCAGTGATCTGAAATCACCCAAATTTTCTGTCTGAGTTAGAAGTCACTTGACCTTTGTCTTTGGGAAGGAAAAAAATCTGGTGTCGCTCACCAGACTGAGAATCCTTCTGACATGTCCACATAAACCATGCTTCATCGTCTCTGTGCATTTGGTAAAGATAACTCATTTCACAGGGTTAGCATTTATGTGACAACAATATTCTCCTTTCATATGTCCCCTTATGTACAATTAAATAGTTGAGCCACAGGGCCTGAACCTGTTGAGTATTGTGAGTTAATTTGTACAAAGTATGTGAACCCATACACAGAACTAGAACTTTGTTTTAAAGTAGTTCCATGAGATCGCTTAAAAATTGTGCTTATGCTGTCATGTCATGTGAAACAGGTAACTTGCTTGAAACTTTGGTAAGGCAGAGATCCTGTGTTCCTTTTCTTAATTATAGAGTTGCTGGGTTTAATTAATGCCTTAACAAACACTGTCATCTCTTGCTAAAAGCTCCTATAATAGTGTGCAGAAACTCCCTATGGCCTCCAAAGAGGGAGGGACAAGTCTAGTTCTTATTGCCTGCATGAAGAGGCTCACAATGGGATGTGTGCCTGGTGTGCTCATTTCATCCCTACAAGAGCAAAAAGTGGAAACCCAATCCTTCCACACTCTTCCACTCACATCCCCATGTTATAGGCTACTCCAGAAAGCACATGACTTTTCTAGATCACACCAGAAGCACTAACTGAAGGAATTAGAGCTAGACTCCTAGCTCTGCCCTTTACTAGATGGAAGACTTGAAGCAAGTTTCTGTGTGCTTTGATTTTCTTTTCTGTGGCAGGATATACTGCATGGTGTGTTCATGAGGGTGAAATGGGTTGAGAAACCTAAAGTGTCTTGACTAGTACCTGTTACATCCTAACTGCTCGTGGTGCTGACTGTTTTCATTAATATGATAGTAAAACCAGTTCTCATCTAGTTTCTACACCTGAATGTATACAGAGCCTCTTGCTGCTTTGCTTCTCTCTTGTATAAAAAAAGCTCTTACTAAATATACATCTGAAATATTTAGATAATTCAATTTAAATTACAATGATAATCATAATTCATGTGTTATTTAAATGACATGGAAAACTGGCAATTATGAGCGAGTAACCAAGAAGCACTGAGCAGATAGACAAGTGAAATCAGTCCTACTAAGAAGGGAAGCATGTCTCCTCCTGCAAGACACTTCCACCCCTCCCCCCCCCACACACATGTAAAATCCATTCCATGTGACTCCATTATCATGGCTGCCCTTCCCTCTTACTACTTGTTTTCCCAAACCATGGATTCCCTGGACAGAGGCTTCGAGATGACCACTATTTGCTTCCTTTCTCCAAATTTAGATTTTTGCCATTTATATGTTTGATTGGATCCTTCCCCCAAAGGATGTAGATTCCGTTGGTCCCAAGGACCTCTGAGAATAGCTTCCTCCCTAGACAGCCTCTCCAGGTGCTGAGAGAGGTTACCCCAGGACATGAAGCTTGGTGTCCTGAGCTCAGGGCCACTGTGGGGCTTCAAAACCATGCTGGGGCTGGACTCACAGATTTGCAAGTAGCATGAGTGGAGTGCCCATCAGTATATTTTGTAAATGAGTGCACCATTCACACTTTAAAAAATTTTATTAATCAATAAGCATTTTTTGAGCTCCTGCAATGGGCCAGACCCAGGTGCTAGGTTTTCACCTCATGTCTTTACCTCATGACATTTTACTCCACCGAGGACATCAAACCTGCATCCTCATTGTTAACAAAGCTGACTGAAAAATGTTTAGCCCTACCTGCTCAACACAAAGGAACAAGCTTCCCATCCCTGTAGATGTCTGAATCTCATTCTCTGGTTATCTTAAGCCCTGGTGAATCAACAGGGGGCTACACTGAACCACAGTTTCATGTTGGTCCCCGCTCCCCACACCCTCCTCACGGCCATCCGTAATACTCTGACTTCCTTGGCTCTGGCTTGTCCTTCTGCAGAGTTCACTGGATTAAGAAAAACACCGGCACTGTGTATAGCAAAGAAATGTCTTCATTCTCCCATTGCCACCGTGGCCACAGAGAAAGGAGGAAACAGGTCGGAGAGTGTGTTAAACACTCTCAGGTTCACTGCTGATTTGAAGACCACTGTGCAGGTTTCTTGGGCATGCCACTTCCCGCAGGCCCTCAGCACATGCCCCTGCTTGACTTGATGGCTGGAAAAACAAGTCCCCCTTCCACAGAGCAGTGCGGAGATCAGTGCTTCTGCAGTACTCATGCCAAAACTGTAGAACTTCAATTTAATCACCAGAAAGCGTCACACAAACTCAAATTGAGAGACACATTGTCAAACACCTGACCAGTGATCTTAAGTGTCACAGTCGTGAATTACGAGAAACGACAGAAAGTGTCTGTCACAGACAGATTGAAGGGGACAGAGACCTGATAACTAAATGCAGCTTGGGATCCTGGGTGGGATTCTGGAGGAGAGGAAACCTATTAGTGGAAACCCTGGTAAAATCTGAATGGAAGTCTGCAGTGCAATTAGTAGTACTGTACTGATGCTGGCTTCTTCTTTTAATCATTGTTCTACATCATGTAAGCTTACATGAAATTGGCTGAAGGAGCTCTGCACTATTTTTGCAACTTTTCTACAATTCTAAAATTATTTCAAAATAAAAGGGATTAAAAAAATTAAAGGTAAAGAACTTCTTTTCCCTCTTACTCCTTGTCTTTCTTTGTCAACTGCTTTAAGCCTTCTGATGAGCAGTAGATAGAACAATGGCCTTTATTTCTTGGGCGCACCAATGATCAAAGAGACAAGCTCCTTAAGGTCAAAGGCCACAGGCCCACAGCCAGCCCTGCTGTTAGGGTAGGTGGTCCTTGTTGGCCTGTGCCTGAGCCCCTTCCCAGAGCTGTGCAGTGAACCCAGGTGAGGGCTGGGCATCTCCAGGGAGCCTGGGGCTCTCTTTCCAGCATCTTGGGGAGGCTGGGGCGAGATCTATGGGATTAAATTCTCCACAAACCACTGGGCTCATGCGCACTTTGAAGACAGCAGGTAGGATTGCATCTGGGATTATTCCTCTGGTCTGGTTTCTCTCTTCAGGCAGTCACTACAGGAGAAGAAGCATGAAGGCGAAGCACCCTTAATACCTTCATTCTTTCCAAAGATGATTCAGGTTTTTGTAGCTTCATTAGCATTTGCAGATAGAAATACATTTTAAGTGGCATTATACTAAGTAATTATTCTTACAGAATATGAAATTAAACACACTTTACTCAGCATGAAATTATTCCTGCCACGTACTGAGTTTGGTGACAGCTTGAGAGTTGGGACAGTGGGTTGCAAGAAGGGGAGAAACAATCTTAAGTATTAAAAACAGACAAACAAAAAAACCCAACCTGAAATATTCCACCAAAGGTAAGTCCTTGTAGCAAAATAATTTTGGCTGGGTGGAATATTAAACCTGCTACTATAAATTTCACACCTTGCTTTCCTGAAGCAGATGCAGAGACATGATGCCAAAAATTAATTGGAAATAGTGCGGCTTGCCTTGTGTACTCTATCCAGTAGAGGGCATAGCAGATAAGCATTGTTTGTGTGTGTCAGTGACTTAGCGACTGATAAGGCTGGTTTGTAATTGCTTCTGTAAAGATATGTAGCAACATGCTTGGATGCTTATTTACATTTAGGAATGTGGTTCAGAATAGGAGGTTTAGATTTATAACTTTGTTTTTGTCTTTCAATACATGGGAGACTTTGGGATATTGGGAGCATTATATTTACCAATGCACACTGTTAAATTGCTGGATTTAATTGTTACAGTACAGTGAATTATTCTATTATTTCTTACTTTTTTATCCTAAGGAAAATTCAAACTTTCCAGGTTTTAGGGCAGGATAAAATGGCTCTGAACATGTCAGTGTCTCAAGAGCACATTATTTTCTTATTGGATTGTATTAACTTTACAGATGGAAATTTGAAGGAGAATTAGAAGGCTTAGAGATGGGAAATTTGGAGAAGAAAAGAATAATGTCTGAAGATTTCTGGAGGGGTTAACTGGTAGGTCATTTTGAAAGCTGCTGATGCTAATTCTTATAACGAGACATGGCGAACCTTAGATATAAAGAAAGAGGCACAGAGTTGCTAAGATGGAAGAGAATCATATCAAACTCAGAATTGCCAAGAGATTGTCCAGGTTCCTCTCTTTCTCTCTCTCTGCCCGCCCCCCACCCCACCCTATCTCGCTCTCACATTGGCACAGATTTTTCTCGTGTCAACTCCAAATGGGGCAATTTCCCATAATCTAGGCACAGGATGTTTGATACTTCCACTTAGTTTTAAAAACAAGCAGTCTTCTGCCCCAGATGCATGCGTACATTTGAACCCAAAAGGACAACATGACATATATAAACATTTATCCGTAAGCTCTCTCATTTGGAGCTGAAAGGAAAGCTGTAGGAATAAACCACAACATAATAAGACCTAACATGATAATGCTAAGGAAAAAGGCTACTCCTGAGGTTTGAGTACCTGGGAATGGACAATCACAGGTTTTCTGTCCACCTGTGATGAGACCCTCCCTCTTCCAGGTGCCCACTGGGAGAATCTGGAGTCCTGGTTGTTACACCCCACCCACTGACTCCTCTTCTCCCTCGGGATCTCCACCTCCCTCACACACACACACACACACACCTTGTGGATGCTTCTACAAAATTCCCAGATCAGAGGATCCCCAGTGGGAAACTGAGCTAGGAAAGAAACACCTTGGAGCTGGCCCCTGGGAGTAAAGCAGGCACACAGGCACAAGAGTACAGGAGATTTAATGCGTGCCCTTTTTAACTTTGAATTTTGTACCTTGAACAAGTATTACCAAATCTTAAATTGTAGAGAAATAGAATGTTGACCTATGTGACCATCTTAGTACAGATATATCTAGTACAGATATACCTCTGTGAAGGGGAGGCACCATTCCCTCCCTAATCCCCCACCCCGACAGCTACCCTGGATTACAAATTCCAACATGCTATGAACTGGACTTCCTGAATATGGGGAAGTTGGGGAAGAGTAAGATGGGCATGAAGGAGGGGGTTTGGGGGAGACTTAGAAGAAGACAAGTGGAGGGAAAGCATGTAGAGACATTTGAGATAATTGGAAGAGACACATGGGTGAATGACATGGGAGGCTGCTCCAGATTCTTGGCAGAGAGAATGGCAGCCATTATCTTGATTTCATGTTGAATTATATGGTATATTTTGAGTTTTGAATCTCATTCCATCCCAACTCTCTGGGACTTACCTAGCCCTTTTCTTGTGGTTCCCTGTCAGAAGACACCTTAGACTGTGGCAAGCTTTCTGGCCTCAGTGGCTCTGTTTTAGACTGAGTCTGTTTGTGCATTTGCCCATGAGAGGATGGCTATCTTTTGCTATTTTATTGGGAAACTATTATTTGAAATCCTTTCCTCTCTCTTTCTATGCACAACAGTTCTTTTAAAAATCTTTCACACTCAAGTGTATACTTCCTTTGCCTTTGTGCATGCAGATGACTGAATCCCTTTCAGAGCATGCACCTGGGTACCCTTCATTCACACCCTAGCAACCCCATTGCTAGGTTTGTTTTTGTTGTCCTATCATGTAAATTGCTTTCTCCTGCTTATGCTTTTCATAAAGCAATAATGGCCCTTCTTCCCAGGGATATACTCTACTGTAGCTCTTGTTATCCCTTCGCCTTGAAACTCTCATTGATCGTTTATATCACACTGTTTCTTTACAAGCTCCTCCCCTGTGTGTATGTGTGGTGGTGTGAAGGTGGAGGTGGTGAAGGACACCAGCAGGAGGGGAAGAAAGGGAAGAGAAAGAACTGGGAGAGAAGAGGGAATAGTCATTTGTCTTTAGACCTATTGCAGCAGAAGAATTTGACTCGTAGGCTTAAACGTTTAAGATGGAGTCTTAGGACAAATTCAAGTTTGATGTGAAAGTTAGAGCCTCCAGAATTCTGCCTCCCATCCTTCCCTCATAATCCTACTGGTGGTATTGTCACAGAAAGTTGTATGTGTGCCAAAGTGGCAAGTCTCATTTAGTTCCTAAATTGCTGCAGCTGCCAATAAAAAGCCTAAATCTTGCCTCTTAGATAACTTCTTTTGCTTTAAAATCTCCCTAATTAAAAAGGATGCTTAATGTTGCAAACAACTACTCCCACGGTCCATCAGTCAGGGTCCCATTGCAAAGACTAGAGCCTATTCCACCTAGTTTCCACAGAACTTGTTATTTGACATTGGAGAGGTACAGAATTACTAGGGGCTGGTGGTGGAGTTGGGGGATGTTGAAGAGACAGGTTCTAAGTTTAATCTTTCCAGGATGACTCTCAACACTGTTCTATGGAACCCACCACCAATGGAGCTGTGGCCTTTGACGACCAAGAAACTGCCCAAATGGAGCTACTGCTCCTGCCCCAGCTCCAGAACCGAGATGCCACAACCAACCCTCAGGAAGACACTGAGGTGAACGAATCCCCTGCATCTACTTCAACCAGAATCAGTCAGTGTCTGTAAGAATCCATATAAGCAAATAGCTGACCTACCACTGATTTCGACACACACAAATCTAGTGACCAGACACAGGAAGATTAGATGTGCCTACCTGTGCCTGCCGCCAAAAAGAACAGAAAGGAAGGCTGTGTCTCCTCCTGCCTTCCAAACCCACGTGTGTCTGAATGGCTGGACCAGCTCACATCTGGGACTCTGGCTGCAAGGAACACACGGTTTCCATTTCTCAGCCCCTGCAGTACAGAAGGCATTCTAAAAGGCAGTTGGAGTAATTTTGGATCTTCAGTACCCTGTATCTGTTGTACTTCAGTTACTAAGGTGCAATCCAAAAGAACACTTTTGAAGAGTTCATGTAGTTCTTCCAAACTACATGAGAGCAAAGTGTTTCTTTTGAACCAAAAATAAATACACATTTAGAAATGGGCAAATTAGTAATGCAGGACTGTCCCAACCAGAGTTTATAGGTTGACACAAAATAGAGAGGAACAGGAATTATTTTTATTTCCTCTAGAATTTGAGAAATTAGCCATCCCTTCTACAATGCAGTGTACCTATGTGATATATACAGCATATTAATGGGTGCATGATTAGAGCATGGATCTAAAAAGCAAAAGGGAGCTTTTGCTGATCTTCTAAATTGGCTAATGACAGAGAAGTTGGTGGGGAGTCTCCTGCTGTGACGACTCGATGACTCGATGTGGGAAACTATTCTCTTATCAATTAAATGCGTTGAAATTATAAAGTGTCCAGGGCCTGTCTGCAGGAATTAGGTCTATCTGAATAGACCTAATGTGATGCCATGTGAATTTACAATGATCAAGGTGACACCAATAGACTGAAAAGTAGAGGTAAGACAAGAGAAACCAATTGTAGCTGGTTGCTGTCATGTAGAATCAACATGCTTCCAAAAAGAAAAGGAATGGGAAAGAAATACAAAATAGAAACCAGAGCTTCTTCCTCATGTCTGCTGTCATTGAGAAACCATGTTAGGACAACGTGGGTGTAAGTGGCAGTACATCCTCGGAGGCCCCTGGAGGGCAGTGTAAGAGATGCCATCAGGATTGGAACATTTATTTATGCTATAGGAAAAGAGAAGCTTTAAAAAAAACTTCTGGGAACTCAAAATCAAATGACCCAAGAGACTACAATACACACACTGTCCCAAAGCTTTCAGGAACTGGAAGGCCATGTGAAGAAATGCATAACCTATGGCCGAATAACAGAGAGCACAGATTGCAGGAGAGAAAGGCAGTGGATAGGAGCAGAAAGACAATGAAGATTATCCTGCAGGGAGCCCTCGAAAAGCCTCATGCAATTTACCCTGAAAGCCAGAAGTCCAGCTGAAACCAAAGCACCGAACAGGTAGCTGAGTGCTGACGGCCATGTAGAACCATGCAGAACGTGGGCTCTGGTGCCCCCAGCATGGAGTTCAGTTGCAAGGTGCCTTAAGGGGGAGTAGAGTCACTGGTCTCAAGCTTTGAGTTACTTGTGACCTTCAGCAGAGACATTAACTGTTTTAATCTTTTCATTTATTTAATAGTTAATTTTCAAATATCTACTAGAAGGTGATATGAAAAACATAGGCATGGTACTTTAGGGGATTTATAATTTTATGAGGGCCAAAGAAAAGTAAAAACGCAATTCCATTATTTTTTAAAATGAGATGTAGTTGACATATTCATTCTAGGTGTACAACATAATGACCCAATATTTCTACATACTGCAGCATGATCACCACAGAAAGTCTAGTTAACACTCATCATCATACATAATTACAAAAGTTTTTCTTGTGATGAGAACTTTTAAAACATATTCTTAGCAACTTTAAAATAGAGAGTATTATTAATTATAATATTGACTATAACTCTAATGTTATATCTTTATTGCTTTCACTTATTTATTTTTTAACTGGAGGCTTTTACCTTTTGAGCCCCTTCATCCATTTTGCCCAAACTCCACCCACTTCTGGCAACCACCAATCTTTTCTCTGTTTACAAGCCCAGTTTTTTTTTTTTCCCCCAAGAGTCCCACATGTAAGTGAGATCATACTCAAGATCCATTCATGATGTCACAAGTGGCAAGATTTCTTTCTTTTTTAATGGCTGAGTAATATTTGTGTGTGTATGTGACATTTTCTTTACCCATTTATTCATCTATGGACACATAAGTTGTTTCCTTATCTTTACCATTGTAAATCATCCTGAAATGTACATGGGGGTACAGCTGAGATTTCAAGTTAGTACTTTCCCTTTCTTTGGATAAATACCAAAAAGTGGAATTGCTAGAAGAAATAATTATACTACAGTATGGTAACTGTTATAATAACTGGAGCATAGCAGGTTGTGCAGACTCAAAGTGGGGGCATGTCAAAGAAAACTGCCTGGAAGAGGAGACTAGGCTGAGAGGAAGGAGGAGGAGAGTTAGCCAGGTAGATAAGAGCAAGGGACTAGAGCAGGAAGAGAAAGAGTGTTTCAGGAAGAGGAACTAGCAAGTGAAAAGCCTTACACTGGGGAAAGAGCGTAGCATATTCAAGGAACTTGAAATAATTCTGAATGGTCGAAATGCAGAATTCGATGTGGAAGTAGCAAGAAATGAAGCTGAGTGACCGTGAACCAGCTCATCAAAGATCTTAAGGACCACATTAAGAGTTTGGATTGTATCTTGAGAGTAGTAGGGAACTATTGGAAGCATTTTAAATTGGGATGTGATGCCACGTGAATTTACAATGATCGAGGTGACACCAATAGACTGAAAAGTAGAGGCAAGACAGAAGAGAAACCAATTGGAGCTGGTTGCTGTCATGTAGAGGTAATGATGTGGCCTGAGCTAGGTAAATGGCAGTGGGAATAAAGAAAAATGGGCATATTCTAGAAACTTCAAACCTTCAGTGGGCTCTTAACTCTCTCCAAAGCAAGCTTTCTTCTCTTCTCCAAACTCTTGTCCTTTTCTTCACTTCTTGGTCATCTCCTATCTAGTTGATAAAATAGAAGCCACGGGAAAGGATTTCTCCCTTCCTCACCATGAGACCTTTCTGCTTCTGTACTTCCCTTCCCCTTCTTCATTCCTGAACCCTTTTCCCACCACAAATGAACCCTGTCCTCACCTGGAATCCTGTGCTGGCTGCCTTCTCATGGATGCTGCTCTTTCAGTTGTCGTGTTTCAAGTGTCTTTCCTTGCCTCTTGCTTCCTCTTCTCCCTTTCTGGCCCCTTTCTCTCTCCCTCTCTCCCCAGCAAGAATTTGTGCCTTGCTGACACTCTGTGATTAAAGTTCAGTTGATCTAGGGGGGTGCACCTGGGCTTCACTCCAGGCATCTTATTCTGGGATCAGCAAAATATATTCTTCTCACTGCAATGGCAGAACCCACAAAGCCAGCCTATCCCAGCTTGCACTTGTCTAGCTTCTGCTGACATTCCATACACTGACATCCATCTGGGAAAGCACATTGCATGGCCACGCTCAAAGTCAAGAAATAGGGAGAGTATATTCTGCCTTGTGAGATCCTGACAAGGCTGTGCACATGTGATTCCGTGGTAGAGATGGGGGGAGGTGAAGAGTTGGGGAGCAGTGTCACCTGAAATATCACTCAGTTATCATTTTTATGATTATCCCCTCATCTAGGTTATATGTCCAGTTGCTGTACCTCCCAACCAGCCTCCCCACCTCCAACTGATCCTGCAAAACACCGAACTCTTCCTCCTCACATGCCACTATTGTGGTGCCACTCCCCTTTCCAAACCCTGCCTGTGAAATAAAGGCCAACTTCTTTGACCAAATATCTGTGGCCTCCATGCCCACCTTGTCTGGTGTCTTTTCATCACTCTCCAAGGTTACTCTCCACTTGGGCTAGCCTGATTCTGCTCACCCTCCCTCAAAACCCTTCCTTCCTTAACCACTTTGTCACTCACCTGACGTTTTCCTGGAACAAAGTCTTGCTTCCCTAAATTTATCCCAAGCTCCTCCCACCCCACTTATGAACTGTGATTAAACATCCCTTTTTATTTTTTTTTAAACTTAGTAACATAAATACAGTGACCTGAATGATGAAAGGCCTTTGTTTATATATTTGTTTCTTTCAGTGTCCACTTGTCAGCCAACTGATAGCGAGTATGCTCCATACCAGGAGCTGGGTGCTTAGCAGACCTGGCGGAGCCCGGCCCTGAGGAGTTTCCAGTCAAGCACTAGAATGACTGGTCAGTGGGAACGCTAGCCCGATAAAGGCAATCCTGGCGGTTCTCACCGCGTGAGTCTGCAGCAGGACACTCCCAGACTCAGAGGAAATGGAGGACTTTCCAGAGGAAGGCGGGATCAGGATGATCCGGAGTTAGCTAAGCCAGAGAGAAGGGAAGGTGTTCCAGGCGGAGAGACCAGCGTGGGCAAAGGCACAACCTCCTGAAGGAAGGTTAGTGTATATCTGTGTGTGTCGGGGGTCAGGGGGAATATGCAGGCCTCCTGATTAGGGGTGAGGGCTGCTGTGGCAAGGAGACAGCGTGGAACAGCTGGTGGGGTTCTCGCGTGGGGATGGGCAGACCTCTCCTTTGTGTTTGTTCTCGGGGTCACCCTGGATGCTGTTCAGCCTTCCAATGGCAGCCAAATGCTATACGTGTACTGAGCCCACTCGATTCTTGGCCTGCTTCCCTTCTTAGGACGCCTCCGCCCAGACCTGGAAGGTGACTTTGAGATGGCTTCGCAGTTTCCCATTTCCAACACCCGCTGGATTCTCTGTCCTAACCACCTCCCAGGATATTGAACAGTGTCTCACAGGCTGGGCTGTGGCCACATCAACACCTGTAAGGCCCTCTTCATACCTGCCCAAGGCAGCCAAGGAGTAGAGTCTCCCTTTATGCCCTGTTAACTTGGGCTTGACTTCAGTTTAGCTCTAGTTTGGAGGGGGAGGTGATGGTTCATCTCCATCTTTCCAAATTGCAGATACTGTCCACAGGAGCCTGAGGTTAGTGTGGCAGAGAAATCCATGTGATCCCTTTGAAATCTCTGGTGCCCTCAGGGACTGGTGGTGATTGGCAGTCCCCATCACAAAGTCACCTCCCAGTATCACTCTGTGTTCTGGGTGGAATTAGATAAAACCTGACAAGAAGGAGACCTCAGCATCACAGTACTGTTTCCCTTTTTAATCACTGGATGCTGTTGGCCTTCCTCCTAACCCCAGGCCAAGTGCAGGGTGCCCGTGGCTCACAGCGTTGGGCCACTGCTCCCAGCCCTTCTGCCCCGCCCTGTGTGTGCCAAACTAGACACTGCCTTCCTCCCTTTCACCTGCCAGTCAGAAGCAGGGCACCCCCAGCACCCCACAGTTCCATGGTCCCCACTTCCAAACACTCATTACTACTTTCTAACTGTAGCCCTATTTCTTTCCCTTTGGAAATCAACAGAAAACTGCCCACAGTTCTCTACCTATACATTCAGAATGAAAGGCATAATTTTTATTGTGAGCATAGATGTTTCTAGGGGCAGTCAGTGAACCGCTCTGAGCCTTCAAATGTGCCTCCCTCAACTGTTGCCCGCCTTCGTGTTGCACTGCCCCAGCTGCTTGCTTCCTTCAGGGCACATTGTCCTGGTTAATCAGATGGGCCTGCCCACTCCATCCTCAAGGACTGGTGTCTGGCCGTGTTCTTCCTGAGTGCCAGTCAGGGCGAGGAGCTGGCCTGAGGTGTGAATTCAGGAGCAGGAGGAGACTGGGGTTGCATCCTCCCTTCTCACTTAGGTGCTAGAGTCTGGAGGCAGTCATTTCACCTTTCTGAGCTTCAGTTCCTTCATCTGTAAAATATGGGCCATAATAGTTACTCCGCAGGGGGTTGAGGGAATTAAATAATATCATAAATACAAACTGGACCATCCTAATTGCTCATCTAACTCCATTGCTGTTACAACTCACCCATCTCAGGTCTAGCAGCGATTCTCCTCTCACTCTTACTCCCCCGCTCCCCTTGTTCTTAGATGACCTGTTTGTTTTTCTCACTCAAGTTCCAATGCAGAACACAGGGTGAACTTTGATTCAGAACACCAACCTCATTTTCTTGCCTCGCTTCCTGGGCAGAGCAGCCCTATGGCAGCCTGACTGTGTCCAGGGTCACAGGGCCAGGTTACTGCTGCTGCCATGGGAACAAATGCAGAAGCCCACTGGCCAGATAGTCCCTTCAGGGGCCCTGGCTTCCCTGGTGGCTTCTCGGGGCCTGGATGGTGCACACAGCCACAGTGCAGGAAAGCCAGCCACGCAGGTAGACTGGTCGTGGAGGACAGGGACGGAAGGGAACTTCAGGACCCTTTCTCTTGTTCTCCTGGAGACTCTTCTAAGACACAGTCTTCACACAGTCTCTCTGGAGATGCCTGTAGACTAAGCCATCAGCTCTACCTGTTACAAAATTCTGGACAGCTCAGTACTGCTCCCCATGTTTCTCTCCCAGCTACCCTGCCACCCCCACTTCTCCCTCACTTTGGCTTCCCTGGGGAAAGGGTTAGCAGTGAGCTATTCCCACAGCACTGACTTTTGGAGAACTTGGGCCGTGACACGCAGACACTCCTTTCCTACATCCCTGACAAGTGGGCAGGAACGTGAAGACCTAGGAGGATGAGGGTGGACCGTCTTGGGACTCACCAAATCATGGCTGGTCCTTCCACCACGATTTGCAGTTTGACTTTGGACACCCTTTGCTATGAGCTGCACTTTGCTCTTTTGCGCCTCACTCATGGTTTCTCCTCCTGGAGCAAAGTGGGTACACTCACCACCCTTCTACTAATGGTATTTCCCACGTTTAGTTGAATATCATGGCCCTAGGCTGCTCCAGATCATGTGGGATCTGTTCATCAGAAAACAAAAACAGTGGTTTCCAGGCTCGCACCTCTCACACCATCACCTCTAAGGCCGTGGTGTAAATGACCAACATTTCACTTAAAAGGAGGCTTCCAGAAAGGTATCCCAAGTTGCAGGCCTGTGCCCACTGGGGCAGAGACTGAGCATGTGCAGCCTGGCTCCTTCCTTGGCTGAGGGCAGTGTCAGTCATCTGCTCTCTACTGACTCCACCGAGCGTGGAACATGCCTATTGCCTCATTTCTACTTAAATAGCATCAGAGTGCCAGTTTCCCTTCCAGAAATGACTTATTTCAGAGAACCTTTTTCACAGTATCCCAATTTAGAAAACTGAGTGGTGTCTTGCTGTCAAACAAAGAAAACTCCTGAGTTTTGGATTCAGTGGATTTGAGTTTGAATCTGGCTCTAGCACCTGTTAACTCTGATCTTAGAAAGTGATGGCTTTAATGAGTTTCAGTTTCTTCATCTCTAAAATGGAAATGTTGGTGTCCACCCCCATATTGAAGAGCATTAAATTAGATAATATGAAAGTGAGTGCTCGGTAAATATTAGCCCCTTTCCCTTGACCTTCCCCATTCACTGAGCCTTTACTTCTTCAAGAGCAGCTCTGAGACACTGAAAGCATCTGGACTGATCCTTAGGTGCCTTGGGTTCTGGTCCTGACTGCTTTGTCATAACATGACAGTTGTCAATTCTGTCCGGCACCATTCTTGGGGCTTAACTGCGTGTCAGAAACAGTGCAGGTGGAAATGCCTTAAAAGGAGTATCTGATATCTCTAAGGGATGTTTATTTGATCTTCATCTGGTCAGCAGATTTAAAATGCTCTGTTCCAGATCAGGCACTGTTGCTAAGTAGAGAGGATACTGTAGTACAAAAACTAAAGCAGCCTACCCCTGAGGCTTTGAGGAGGCTGGACCCACTGTCTCCCTTTATTCATGGGGTTAGAGGATCTTGTCAAACCTCTCCATGATCGTATCCTGCTGGATTTCAGGTTGGCATTTGGACAGCACAGCCTCCAGCCTGGAATGAGTGCCTAGGGACTACTTTCTGGGCTGAGCAACCAGCAGGTGGTAGGAATCTTGTTCCTCTAAGCCCTGAATTTGATACCAACTCTGCCATGTTCTGATTGAGCCAAATCCAAATTCCTGAACTTCCCTGAACCTCACCTGCTACCCTGTGGAATGGGAACACTACTTGCGGGGAAACATGCATTGGTAATTTCCATGGTAGCTGATACTCCAAGACACATTTCATCCCTCCACCATTAGTGGTAACATTACCATCTGAAGAAATTGAAAAACTTCCAGAATTCACTCTATAACTGTGAGGATAATTCTAACAGCCAGATTAAATGAACCTGAATACTTCAGTAAAATATTTATAATAGCTATTTGAGATGTTGTCTCTCCAATAGACTGTGGACTTCTCTAAGGTAAGACTCTGACACCTAATATACATGCAAGTAATATATCCTTTAATGAATAGGAGTTTGCCAGTCAATATGTAAAGAAGCAAAGTGCAATGGCATTGATTCAAAAATATAACATAGCTTGTTTAAGAACAACAAAAAGTGCAAAAGTGCAAAGAATGTATGGCAAGGATTTGAGGAACTAAGATTGGGGGAATGGTATTACCCTGGTGGTGAAGAGTCTTTCATGTCATGCTAAATATTGTTTTTAATTAATAGACTTTTTAAGAACAATTATAGGTTTACAGAAAAATTGGGTGGAAAGTATAGAGCATTCTTATATACTATCTCTCTTCCCAGCTCTCCCTCCAAACCACACAGTTTCTTCTTAGAATTGGTGAACCAATATTGATACGTTGTTATTAACAGAAGTCCATAGTTTGCCTTAATTCACTCTTGGTATTGTACATTCTGTAAGTTTTGCTATAATGTCCTATATCCACCATTACAGTATCATACAAAGTAGTTTCACTGCCCTAAAAATCCCCTGTCTCTACCTTTTCATTCTTCCCACCTTCCCTGGAAGTTCTCACAACCACTGATTTACTGTCTCTGTAGTTTTATCTGTTCTGGAATGTCAAATAAATGGATTTATACAAATACAGTGACCTTTTCAGACTGACTTCTTTCACTTAGCAATATGGATTTAGGATTACGCCATGTATTTTCATGACTTGATGGTGTGTTTATTTTCGTAATATTCATTCTATTTCATAATATTCCATTGCATGGATGTACCTGATTTATTTATTCACCTACTGAAGGATATCTTGGCTGTTACCCAGTTTTGGTAACTATGAATAAGGCAGGGTTCTGTATAGACATAAATTTTCATCTAATTTCAGTAAATTAGTTGAACACAACTGCTAAATCATCTGATAAGACTATGTTTAGCATTGTTAGAAACTTTTAAAGTGCCTGTACATTTTGCATTCTTACCATCAAGGAATAAGAGTTCCTGTTGCTCCACATCCTCATCAGCATTTGGTGTTGTCAGTGTTTGGCCATTCTAAGGTGCTTTAATTTGCAATTCCCTAATGACACACAATGTTGATCATTCTTTCATATGCTTATTTGCTATCTGTATGTCTTTTTTGGTGAGTTGTCTATTCATATCTGTTACCCACTTTTTAAAATATAGTTGTTTATTTTCTTATGTTTTAAGATTTTTGTGTGTTTTGGGTATAAGTCCTTTATCAGATAGGTGTTTACAGGTATTTCCTCCCTTTCTGTGACTTGATTCTTCATTTTCTTAACAGTGTCTTTTGCAGAGCAGAAGTTCTTGATTTTGATAAAGTTGAGCTTATCAATTTTTTCTTTCATGGATTATGTCTTTGATGTTGTATCAAAAAAATCATCACCTAACTCCAGTTTACCTAGATTTTCTCCTATGTTACCTTCTAAAAGATTCATAGTTTCACTTTTTATACTTTGGTCAATTACTCACTTTGAGTTAATTTTTGTGAATGGTGTAAAGCTCTATTTACATTCATTTTTTGGTAATGGGATGTCCAGTTGTTCCAGTACCACTTGTTGAAAAAATCCTTTCTCTGCTGAATTATTTGTGCTCTTTCCTCAAAGATCAGTTGACTAAGTTTGAGTCTATTTCTATGGATCTATTCTGTTACACTGGTTTATTTGTCTGTTCTTTTACCAGTACCACACTTTATCAATTTACTGCAGTTAATGACAGTAAATTCTGCAGTTAATTCTGAGACGGATGGGAGGATAGCAAGCAAATTCCCTTTAGCTTAGTTGTTGTGTAAGAGCAGGTATAACAGATAAGATGCTTTCAGATTTAAGTCTCAGAAATCCAAACTCAGACTGCCTCAAACAAAATGCAATGTGACTTCTTTGGTTCATCAGCTCACAATGTTCTCTATGCTATACCACCTTCACTACTGTCTCTGTCCTTGGGCTGATCACAATATGGTACAGTAGTTCTGGGAGTCAGATAGGACAAACTTCTTGAAGTTAAGTAGTATCAGTCTTCCAATTTCATTTGTCTTCAATGTTATATTGGCTCTTTAGGTTTTTTCCTTTTCCATGTGTACTTTCTAATCAATTTATTAGTATTCACAAAATAACTAGCTGGGATTTTTATTGGAATTGCATTAAATTTATAGATCCAAGTGAGAAGAGCTGACATTTTAACAATATTGAGTCTTCTTATCCATGAGCATGGAATATCTCTCCATTTAGATCTTTGATTTCTTTCCTTAGGTGTTTTTTTTTTTTTAGTATTCTTTTATAGATCTTGTGCATAATTATTAAAAATATGCTGAAATGTTTCATTGTTGTGTGTTAATTCTAAGATTGTTAACATAATGTAGGTTATAGGAAATCAAAGAAGATGCTAAACAAGAGAGTACTGCTACATATATTTATTTTTTTTTATTAATTTGCAGTAACGTTGGTTTATATCATTGTATGTGGTTTGAAGGAATATGGTCATACTTTCTCAGATGTGCATCACCCTATCCTACCCAGTATATTTTAATTTTTTTTCCCCTAACAGTATAGAAGATGGATTAGATTTGTGTGAAATTCAAGGTATCAAAATCAATTAGGAAAATTTTTTTAATGTGTGAAAGTGGCAAAGTGTGGGCATGTTAAGTCTGACTCTAGAAATTAAACAAATGGGAAGGCTATTCTTTTACTGAGAAAGCCAAGCTGTTTCTATAGCCTTGATCACAATCCATCAACAATAATCTTTTTTTTAAAAAAAGATTTATTTATTTATGCATACAAGCTGGGGTGTAGGCCAGAGGTGTGGAGGGGGGTGAGAGGATTCACCAGAGACAGAGTGGGGAGCAGAACAGGCAGATCAACTGAAATACACTGCTGAGGGGAGCAGCGGGTGAGGCAGGAGAGGTCTGCCGGGCAAAGTGGGAAGCTCCTTGGCTGGGTATTGAACTAGTGCTGCAGTAACTCTGGATAGCTTCATAGTGCTCTGACTTAACCCGTTGCGCCACCAGGGAGGCCCTCATCAGCAATAATCTTAACATCCCAGGGAGATGGCATTAAA
This sequence comes from Scalopus aquaticus, assembly GCA_004024925.1. NCBI lineage: Eukaryota > Metazoa > Chordata > Mammalia > Eulipotyphla > Talpidae > Scalopus > Scalopus aquaticus. The sequence continues at coordinate 31,718 of PVIJ01009205.1, forward strand.
AGACCAAAATGCTTGTTAGCTGCCTATGCTAGCATCCATCTATCTGGTACCCCTTTTCTACCTAGCACAACCCCTATATTGCTCAAGTATCCTCCTTTCCCTCTTGGCCAAGTACTACAGGGGAAGCTGGCTCTAGCCCCAGCACCAAGGTAGCTTGATTGGTGTAAGGGTAACCTTATATCCTAGCCAAGACTGGATCAAGAATGGGCATGTAAGTGAATTCTGGTCAGTGAATCAAAAGAGGAATAGGCTTAAGAGAAATTTCCTCCATCCTAAATAAATCCACAGGAAGAAATAGTTTACCTTGGTCTGAAGTTTGTCCTATCTTTGTGACTCCCAGAACTACTGTACCATATTGTGATCAGCCCAAGGATAGAGACAGTAGTGAAGGTGGTATAGCATAGAGAACATTGTGAGCTGATGAACCAAAGAAGTCACATTGCATTTTGTTTGAGGCAGTCTGAGTTTGGATTTCTGAGACTTAAATCTGAAAGCATCTTATCTGTTATACCTGCTCTTACACAACAACTAAGCTAAAGAGAATTTGCTTGCTATCCTCCCATCCTTCTCAGAACGCTAAGTTCTTTCTTAGTATCAGATTAGATCAAACCCCAAGAGTAGATGTTGACTGCTTATTTACAGCTCTATCCACCACACCTAGAGCCTGACATTTAGTAGACACTAAATACATATCTAATGTATTAATGAATGAATGAATGAAACACCCAAGAAGCTAAAAACTGAACCATATTTGCCTAGCTACTTCCCACTTTGTTTTCTCCCACTAAGATATATCTTTATTGAATTGTGATTGATGTATGGCCTTGACAAATGCCAAAGTTCATAGCTAGAAATAGCTATATCAGAATAACTTCTGCATTTGCCATATAAGAAGATTTCTACATGCACCATATGATGATTTCAGAGATCCTATGCAAATTCTCCTAAAAGAAACTTAATTCCAGGGGGGAAAAAAAAAGCATAACTTTCTTGGAAAATTGTTGTGCTTTCTTCTAGTAGTCTGTATGTACTATCTAATTGGGTATCCTTTTTTGCCCTGGCTACCAGGAAGCTCAGAACCTGATGTAAGGCTAAATTACAATAACTCTATTATACTTCAAATCAGAGCTTGCTTCTTCCTCATTTCCATGGCTTTATTTTTCTAATTTTACTTGAATAAGCTTATTGTGTTTGCCTTTATTGTAAGTTGCTTCAAATCCTTTTCAGAAAGAGGTGTGTATAAAAAAATTAACAGCTCAATTCTAAAAAGCCATGCAGAGCCTGAGTTGGCACCATTTGCTCTTTGTAATAGCCTGGGAGGGCCCCCAAAGTAGCTGGTGCTTTATCTTTACAAACACATGTCAGCCAGAGCAGCGGTGCTCACCGCAGATCTCTGGAGACAAGGGCAAAAATCACCCGTCATTTTCTACTGAATGGGTGTCTGGAGGACCATTCAGGCTCCTGGTGGCTGGATTTGGTGGGCGGATTAACATGGAGAGCCCTTGGAAAATCAGCATTGCCCCTGCTTGCTCCAGCTATTGTTCAAGAGGTGAGTGTTCTGTCTAGTTTTGAAGATAGAATCTCTCTCCTGCCTGGCCCCCAGCCCTACTGGCTTTGTACGCAGGGTCCCATGCCCTTTCCCCGGACTCTGGGCCACAGGCCTCTCCAGCCAGCCCTCTATGCCAACTGGCAGAGGGTGCTCTTGTATAGCAGATCTGACTCCCTCCCCACGACCAGGTCCTGATGCCTTTCTGGCCCGGCTGCCTCTGCTGGCTAGGAGACCCTGAAGCCCTCAGGAGGAGCAAGTTGCTATTTTTTTCCCAAAGGCTGGCCTAGGCAGTGCCCCCAAACCACTGCTGAGCCGTCCTTATTTCTTTTTGAAGCCTGTGTACCCCTCTCTATACCTTAATTTCCCTGCAGGTAGAATAGAATAAGGCTAAATATGGGGGGAACATAGTTTGGTTTACTAATACATGTGTGTAGAGAGAGGAAGAAGGAGGGGTGGAAGAGACACTGCCCTCTCAGAGTTCTGCAATAATAGATTTCATGATTTAATTGGAAATTTAGTAAATCTGCTAAAACATTTAGTGCTTTAAATTTTTCTTGCTCAGCAGAGAAACAAAGACTTCTGGTTTGCCCTGTGTCTTTCAACAACTTTAATTTCATTTGTAGATTACAGATGGAAGTAGCATTTCCACTCCATTGCATACTGGGCCTTAAGAAGACAAAAACCTTCATTGTTTGCAGCCCTCAGAATTTTTTTCAGACGTTAAGCTGTAGGTGGCATTCTTTATACCTGACATCAGAGCACTTTTGTCAGGCGTTTAGTTGACAGGATTTATTGCAAGCCCATCCTAGGTGTGTGAAGCAAGGAAAACAAGAAAATAGTTCGTTCAGGTGGGCAGAGAGAAGTGCACGGGCTGATCAGCCCGATCGGGTAACTGCTTCTTTTCAAACTGTGTAATTAAAGATCTTTAGAGCTCTTCGAATGGAATTAATTAGTAAAGAAAGATGTTTTGATTACAGTCTCTATCATCAACATAATCAAAAGCCAGTCTTGATATTGGTGGCAAATTAGACTGAATTCTCCTAAGCCAAGAGTGCTTCATGTGGAACTTTTCTTGGTTCCGGCATTTGTTCCATCTGCATTAACTTGCCCTTTGGTGGCAGGGAGAGCAGAGAGGGGAAGCAGTGATTGTGCACCCAACGTTCGTGGCCCCAGGTGGAGCTCCCACAACATCCCCCATCACCCATCTGCACGTGGTGTGCTAGCATGTTAGGGTGAGCATGTAGGTTCATCTGTCTGTGGGTGATTGTGTTTTCAGGCACATAGGAAACCCTAAAGAAATCATCCTTTAATGTGTCACAGTGGCACAGAAATACCTAGAGTGCATCGTAGTAAATCATTATTTCTATGTCCTATTGAACCAGAACTTCCTGGGATGAGATTCTGGAATTTGTGTTATTAACTCACTGGCCAAGTGTCTCTGATAGGCTGCCCAGGTTTGATATGCAGAGCTACTCATCTACCATTTGGTGACCTTTTGGCAAAAGGACATGAGCATAAATTGGGGAGAAGGGCAGGGGTGTCCAGGGCAATTACCTTGGGTGAGAAAAACTGCATACAATCTCTCAGACCCTGAGTATAGAGGAAAGCTGCCCGGAGGCAGGGCTGTTCTTTGCAAAGTACAAACAAGCCTTTGCCTAAAGGATCATCCTACACATTGGCCTGAATGACAGGGGCTGTTCTCTAAGCCAAGAGTGACAGCAGGGCAGCTCCCAGCCCCATTTGTGCCCCTTCTTCCCAAGAATCCCATTTTATGATACCAGGAGATGTTCAATAGGACCAGCAGACTTAGAGGGAGCCAAGTTAGTCCTATGATTCATTGCGAGAAGCAGGTCTTCGAGGGATCTGGGTTTTCTAGGTCCAATTTTATCTGATTACCTTGGTGCTAAGATATCTCCTTATCCCAAAGACTTCCTCCTCACCTTTCCCAAATTGTGGCTTCACCTGATTACCTCTGCAGTCTGTATCCACCATTTCCTTTGCTTCTGATAGAATATCAAGTCCTAGCCCTTTACTTTAGTGTCATTTTCAATGTAAAGTTTATATTGTAAATTAACACAAATATGTTGTTGAAAAGAATTATTTTAATCAAATAAAAGTGTTCCAAATGAGTAGTGAAAATGCTCCCTATAATCTCACCCTTGATAGATGATCTCTGTTAGTAGTGTCAACCGCCTCATTTTCAAGTCATGGACCCTAAGGTTCAGAGGTGAGGTCTGGGGCGGACCAAGGACAGAGGGGTCCCTGACTTCCTCAGGGCTCTGTGAAACCACTCCTTTTAGAAATGCCTCTCCTGGCAACCCGGGCTGTCGGAAACTTATTGATGTCATCAGGAACGAGGTGACTAATCCCTTTCTCATGTATAATGAAGGTGATCAGCATACTTCTCTGGAAACCTGAAGCCACCATAGCTCAGCCAATTCTTCCAGATTACACCCTATGGCTGCTTCCTTCTGGACCCCTCTGGGCTTTATATCCACCAGTTTCTCAGCACAAGGCTTCACTTCTCTGAGGATGTTCCCATAATTTATAGTTTCTTTTTTTTTAATATATATATATATATTTATTGTTATTTATATCTTTTACATTTTACAGATTCTTAACATGGAGAGGAGAACTGAGCAGATTCTTCAGCTGTTGGCCGGTGGGGTCTTAGGCAGAGCAGTGTGGCCATCTTGGGATTGCCAAGGGGCGACACCCCTGGCAGAGCCCATGTGATGTGCCAAGGGTCCTCGTAAAGGCCTCTTCATTTTCCCCAGTATTCCAGGGACTCAAGCCTAACCATGCTTGTCATATCTTTCCACAACTTACAGTCTGGGGTTGGGTAATGGGTAGAGAGTAGAATGAAATATCCTTTCTTCCCAAGTAATAGGGAGACTCTAGGTATTGTTTGGGTTCAATGGGAGACTTTCAACAACACTATAAAGTGTAGGTTGAGGCTTCAGGATGTGTTTTGTTTCATTCAGTAGACCTAGTTCAGTTCTCAGTACTCACAAAATTGTAAATCAACAATAAGTCTTATCTTATTAACTGTTGTGTAGTAAACATCAAGCCAGGCACCAGGCTGGGTGCTTCACATAAATCATCTCATCTAATCTGTTCTAGCAGAAGGTGTTACTGTCATCTCCATTTATTGGTGAAGAAATGGAGACTTGAAAAAGGTACCCAAGTTCTCATAGCCAGTTACCAATTGAGTCAGGTTTCCAATCCAGTGTGATTTCAATGACAAAACCTAACAGTTTGTCAATATGCAGACCTGGTGTCAAATCTTAGCCTGTACTTCTCACAGCCTGAGCTAAAGCTTAAAGGAAGGCACGGTCAGCCTGCATGAGGACTGGCTTCCCACCCTGTACCCCTGTAAGTGGGTGCTGAGCAAGGCTGTCCATCTGTTGTGTTGGGTAGAACTTTGGGGGCACCACATTAACTTGAAAACCTGGCAACTGCAGGCTCAGCTAGGACTGGGAATCTGTTGTTCTGCCTTCTGATTTATTTATTTTATGTTTAATCCCCTTCCCCCCTAGAAAAATGATCTCCACCTCTTTTGAAACCCTTTGCCAATAGATCTGTTGACTGCAGTAATGTATACTGACCACAGCAGTTGATAAAGAAATAAAGGCTTCTGTCAGACCTCAGGGCGGAGGGGAGCCGAGGGGACACTAATCAGCAAGGGAGACCCAGCCAGCTCGGAAGTAATTTTCAGGATAGCCAGGAGCCCTAAGTGGTTTATTTTCACCTTTTGTTTTTTTTTCTCTCGCCATTTTAAAATTCACATCAGTAAAGTTTAGTTTGTGGTATGCATATCTAAGAAAACTGTTGGTCTTTTACTTTCTCCTGAATGTTCTGTATTTGCTGTGCAGTTGTTGGAAGAGGCCTTAATTTTCTCTTCTCTTTTATGGGTCCCTCCTTCTCCCCCTCCTCCCCAAATGTTTTAGCATCTGTTAATCCCAGTTGGAAACCTTCACAGATAAAAGTCGTGTTCTGTAGAGCTTGCTTCCAGAACAAATAAGGGGTGGTAGATAATTTAGCATTTGGTTTCAGGAGAGTTTAGGGTGGGGGCTGCAGAGGAGAGCACCTTTTCCTCCTAAGACATCCAGTAAAAGCAAAAGCAAAGTAATTCCCAAGCTCAGATGGAATGCATGTAGATCAGGTTCATTTCCAGAACTGCCGCTGCCTGCATTTAGGTGATATTAGAAGCCACCATGACAGCAAAGTAGTTTTATGCATAGCGGCTTAGCGAACACTCTGAGAACTAGTTTAGTGAAGCTATCAGGTTGAAAAATACCAAGTCACAAAGTTTTAATGAAACTAAGTGTGGATCAACGTATCATAAAGAGCATCCAGGACGACTTAAAAGATCCATGGGTGGAAATTAGAATGGATCTTCGGGATTTATTTGGCAAAGCCAGTCTATTTTGACCTTTTTTCCGTTTCCTATTAAGGCTACTGAAAGTGTGTTTTGTTTGGCTGAAGCTGGAGGAGGACAGCAGCGACTGGGGCTGTTACAGTGATGCTGCCACTGAAGTTTAGCTGCATTAATTGACTGATAAGGGCCTGGGCATCAAATAGCAGAGAAAAAGGCCATCGCAGATTTTCTTGCTTTATTTCTCTCTTGCACTTCATTTACATCTTAAGCCATATTGGTGATCCAGATTTGAATAAAACCACAGCTTAAGCAGTGATTAGATCTCAATAGCTTGGATTTTCTATGAAATTGCTGCATTTTTACTAGATGTATTTAGAAATACTGGTGAAAACTGACACCTTGGGTAACTTTATCATTTAAAATGGAGCTCCGGGTAGATAAAAACCCCAAGCTAAAATGGGGGTATTAGTCACCAGGCCTTTGACTCAAGCAGTGTCAGGGGTTAGAATTAGACAAAAGCCAAGCTCAGCAGGACTTGGGCAAGAAAGAATGCAGATAAGTTGACCCACCACCTTCCCCTAAGCTTGCTCTCCCCAAAAATGTTAATCAAAGCAGTGATCCCATAACCTGAAGAAAAATAAGGAAGCCAAAAAGAATATATAATGCAACAAGAAGCTTTTTCATTCTGAGATTTTTTTTTTTTAATCATGAAGCAGTATTTTTAACTCTAAGGTTAACCTGCTAATCCCTAAGCTGGTGATATGACAGTGTCAAATGTGATGGGATTTTGTGATTCTCATTATTGTTATGTATTGTTCTTTCCTTGGTATCCCATATTAATATTTATAAATGCCCTTTTTATAGAACCAAGAGGACCAAAACCTATTATTAAATTTTTTAAATGGACAAACCTCGCATCCAATATAGTTGATTACAATTTAGAACAAAAAGGATTTGGTAATAATCCACTTCTTGTTTCTCATTTTTGTTGATTTGTGTAGACAGCGGTGCTCCTGACATTTTTTAAATTTTTTTTAAAAAAAACACTGTTTGCACAAATGACAAATGACAGAGAATAACAGACTATTGATTCTACTCCACAAGAAGGAAGTGAAAGCCCCCGTGAGCAGGTAAGAGGGAATAATGGAGAAGAGGTGTGCATTTAAAATGCTGTCACCTACTAACTGCAAGGACAAAATGAAAGAATCGATTAAAAATTTAAAAAGAGGGAGAGTGTTCATTCAGTTGTTTTCAAGTGCCTCATTTTACTTGACAAGTGGCCTCTGAAGTGTTCAGTAGGCATCCATGTGTGTGAGAGAGGAAGTCTCTGTAATAAAGAAAACAAATCAATCATTCCATAGCCTACCATAGAGGAGAGTCAAAATTGACAACTAATCTACCCAGTCCGGTCTCCTCTCAGCACCACGGGATGCAATCAAACATCCTTTAGAGTCAAAAAAGAAAAAGTCTCTCCACTCAGCTCAGAAACATTACTATGTTCCCAGCTCTGGGCAGCCAAGAATAGTCTTCAACCCCAGTGAGGAATATTCATGGAAGGAAGGTATTTCATGGCCCACTGGCCCCACCACTCCCCCTGCCTCTAAAAGTGCCTGAATAACTCGTCCTAATTAGCAGGAGTGTGTAGGACTAATTGGCTGTGGTTTGGGGAAGGAGGTCGCCTGGTTTTGCAGAACAATCCAGGAGAAAGGGTACCATGTCTGCCCAAGAAGCCAAGAACCCAGAGCAGTTTTGGCAAATGATTAGAAACAACCCTTTTGGAGAGATGTTTTTATGGGGAATATTTTTATTCTTGTTCATCCAAATCATTGTTACCTTATTCAATATCAAAAGCTTGGGCTTCAGAATCAGACCTAAATGTGAGTCCTGGTTCTTCCCTTTCACTGTGTGATCTTGAGTAATTTGCTTTACTAAGTTTTCTGGATTAATAATGGGGAAACAGCACCTTCTTCATGCCTTTGTTGTGAGGGTTGAATGAGGAGGCTGTTGCGTGGGGCAGGCACACAGCAAGCATATGAGAAGTGGTATCTCTCATAAAATCTTTGACTGAAAGTTTTTAATGCTTTCTTTTATTTTATTTTTCTGTCTTTTATCCTCTCATGGTTGGGATGTTTTAAGTCACACATTTGTATAGGTTTGCATGTGCAAAAAGGAACCGAGTTGGGTTATGTGGGGCCCAGGTTGCTTGAGGAATTCCAGACTGTGTTGCCTTCTGGGATAAAACACTTGGGCATTTATTTTTTAACATCTAAGGTATTTTCCAACACCAATAAGGAAAGAGGAGTCAGAACTGATGCCTAGTGGTTCTGACAGTTGTTCTATTATAGTGCAGAGTTACGGCCACAGAAGTGGCGTGTTCGCTCCCAGCTGAGGAGTATTGTATGTTCAAAGCAGCAATGGTGTAACTCAATTCCAATGAAACCAAAGTTTGGTGAAGCAATGAGAAGGCTATTCATCGTGACCAATCTTTATAGAAACTGGCCTCGCCTTCTGGGGAAATACATCTTATATTTCAAGCATGTGTAATGGCCTGGGTGTGCAATGTGGTGTTATTTCTGAAAATATGCTAAGGATGCAGGCTTCTCAGACCTCTCAAAAGCTTGTCAGTCCACCCTTCCTTGACATCCTCAATGTCCTCCTGCCTTTAAACATCTTCAGTTGAGCTCCTCTTAAAGGGAGGCCTCCGTGAAAAGCTGAAAGATTCACCTTGGTGCTTCTCTCCTCTTTCCCACAGGGACTCAGGACTTCATTCTTCAGGCTCTCCCCAGAGAGCAGATGATTTGAGTCAGACTTATGGGTCTTCTCTCTCCACCACTACCCACAACCCCCAAACTGTCCTCCTCCCACTGACTTACCAAAACTCGCCTGTCCTATGCTTCATTTCTTCAGGAGGACCCTGAATGCGCAACCTGGCAAGTGCACAGTAAATGCTTGGTCAGAATTGAAAATATGTATTTAGTGATTGGCACTGGCTTGAGGTAGCGAATGGGGCCATTTCTTCCTCAGCTAACACTTCTTTATGCAAGGTGAATTCATGCCCTTTCTCACATGCTCCCAGGCCACATTTAACTCCAGCCACTGCTGTGGCCACATCTCTGCCCAGCTGTAGCCTAACAGTCCCTTTCCTCAGTTATGTTTCCTCTTCCCTGATTTCTACCCAGACTTTTGCTCTTCCACTGCCTGCGGGGCCCAGCCATGCTCACCCACACATGCACAGACCTGGGGGTGTAAAGGAGTCGGCGCTCCCTAGTGCAAACTCTGACCTGTGGGGAGAGGAGGAAGTGGTATAACTCTCTCTCCTGTGTCTCTCCGAGGTTCCTTAGAAAGTCCCCTGGGACACTGAGCCCACTTGCCCCTTGCTTGGTTTTCCCTTCCTCCTCGGTATGCTCTTCCGGCTTTGCCCACTCCAGATTCCAAATTCACTTCTCAAAATTAACTACCTCTACTTAGGTGCTTATCTCAGACACTCCTTTTTGGAAAAACCCAAGATAAGACATCCTGTCTAACAGAGGACTTCTTGAGAAGTCTCCCTTAATATAAAATAGTGCATGTCCATGGGTGGAGTTTCTGTGCTGTGGGGTCTCTGTCGGACAGTGCTCTTCCTCTTATCCCTCACAGCTACCAGGCACAATCGCCCATGGTGCTGTCATGTCAGATTGTGTGACCTGCTCATTTGTCCCCCCGCCACACTGCATTGAGAAACAGAGTCTGTTCTTTCTCTTTCTGTGTGTGTACTGTTGTGTCTGGGCGCAATAAGTATTTTATATTTGTATTTTTGATGGCTGAGTAAATAGGTGAGTGAGTGAATGCAAGAGAATCATGGCTGTTTCATTCACATATCATAGTTAACTATTTGTTCCACTTAAACTCCATCTATGTCTGCCAAACACAAACATAGTATGACATAAAAATAATATGATAGAATTAAGTTAATTCTTAGAGTAAGACAAAAGAAACACAAACTGTCATGAATACTGCCTCCCACCCACAAAGAACACTGGTCATTGCACACACTCTTTCCTCTGTGCCCCTTCCCTTCATCACTGTTGTTCCTTGCTCTGGACAGTGAGTTGCTGGTCCCATCTTGGTCCCTTAATTTTGCCTTCCCAGATGATCCTTTAGGTAAACTTAGATCTGGTAGACCTTCTTTCAAAGATTCTTCTAGGGGCTTTGTAAGGGAATAATATCAAGAATCTCAAGTCCTTTCTATGAGTTTTTAGGACCACTCAGAGCTGGAGTGATAAGGCACATATATTACCTTGACTTCCCATTATAAAAGACCAAGCCATCTTAGGAAGCTGGTGCCAGTAAGAGAAACTCATTTTAATATATATCCCAGGGTGCCAACAAGTTCTAATTTTATCCTCCATCTAAAATACTCTGTGCCACTGTGATGAATTTTCTCTGCAGACTATATATTCCATTTGCAAGATATTGAGCCAAGCAGGCCAAGAGGCAGGACCTCTATGAGAGACTATTTTTCCATGACTGAACACCCCTCTGTAGTGGAGAAGATTCTGTACCTCTGTGTACATCCCTGCAACTAAGTACAATCTTAAAGACTTAATTACTGTAAAGCATTTAGAACAATTGCAGGTTTGTACATTATCTTCTTTTAAAGTTTGTTTCCCATTTAATAAGATGAGTCATTGCACTTTCAGCAGTGTCTCTGCTACCAGAGTAGTAGCTGACCCAAACCGCAATAAGTCTAATCTTACAATGATTTACCAGTTAGGATGCTTTTGGTTGTAAGTAATAAAAATTCCAAGTCAAACGAATTTGAACAATAAAGAGATTTATTATCTCTTAGAAAGAAAAGAGGTACAGTGAGTTCCAGTGCTGCTTGATTCGGAAGCTCAAAGTTATCATGCAGGGCACAAGTTCTTTTTCATTCTGCCATATGAAGTGTTAGCTCTGCCCTTGGCCTGGGAGTGAGATAGTCATAACAGACAGTCCTAGGCCTCATGCCCAGATGAAAAATCCAAAGAAATAGAGATACTGTCTCTTCATGTGGTTTCTTTTAGGAGAGCTGAAACACCCCCATTACACTTGATTTCTCACCTCATATCTAGAACAGGGTAATAGCCTAAGCCAGGTTATGCTCTAGTAAGATATAAAATCCAAGTCCTAGTGGTTTCACACAACAAAGGTTTATTTCTTGCTTTGTATGAAATCTATGAATGCAGAGGTTTTCAGGGATGGTGATCTTTAGGAGTTGGCCCAGAAATCTTGTGGCCCTCTGCATGTCCAAACATTCTTCCACAGTCACTGTGACAGAGGAAGAGCGGTGGAATATCTTGCAATAATCTCAAGCTGAATCATGGAGTGATACTTGTAGTTCTGTTCATGTAGTTCTGTTCATAGCCCATTAGTCATAGGGCCCAACAGTTGCAAATGAATTGAGAAGTGTGATCTTTCTATGGCCTGGGGAAGTAACACCAAATATGGATGGTGCTGGGACATTGACACCACTCCACCTGACCAGTAAGGGTATGAGAAGAGCAGTAGGATAAGGTTAGGTTATCTTAAGATATGATGAATATTTGGAACTAAACCATAAGTCTACTCCTGGAGGTTTGAAGATTAAGAAGATAACCAATATCAATAGATTCTTGGGGCCTCCCCGGTGGCGCAGCGGTTAAGCGCTGCTCTGTGGAGCTGTTGGCAGCGGCAACGCGAGTTCGACACCCGGCCGGGGAAAATCCCACATGGCGCAGCAGACCTTTCCTGCCTCACCCACTGCTCCCCTCAGCAGTGTGTTTCTGATCTGCCTGTTCTGCTACCTGCTCTGTCTCTGGTGAACCCTCTCGCCGCCCCACGCCTCTGGCCTGTACCCCAACTTGTATGTATAAATAAAAAAAATAAATAAATCTTAAAAAAAAAAAATTTAGATTCTTGGAAACTGACACAGAAATCAAAGAGCAGTTCATTCTGGATTGCTAATGTAGTGATTACCCAATCTTTGATTTGTCATCAGAGAAAAGGAGAAAGACAATTTCAGTTACCATTTAGAGTCCTATCTAAACACATAGTCCCCTCTATTAACTGGAGCACTGAAAGGAGCTTGCTGTGGAAAGAGGGAAGAGGAAGCAGAGGTGACCACTTTCACTCTTCAACAAGACTGAGACTGAGTATTTTAAGCTAGCCTCCCTACCTCATACCAGCGTAAACAAAGAAGAGAAAAAAAAAAAAACAACAACTAAACCCACAGAACCCCAACCACAAAAAAGCCAATAAAGCAACACATGCCTAGGAAGCAAAGAATATCTGAACGCAAGATGGAAAAGCAAAAAGAGAAGTTCTGGGACATATATCAAAGATACAGAAATAGAGACCCTATCACCCAAAGATTTTAAAACAATAAAATGGAAAAAAAAGATAAAATAATCAAAAAACAAACCAAAAAAAAACCCAGAATGATTGCTATTAAACCAGATTTATCAATAATCACCCTAAGTGTGCACAGTGTGGACTCAACAATTAAAAGGCACAGAATGACAAATTAGTTAAAAATTTTTAGCCGTCTATACTTTATTTGCAAAAGATCCATTTAAAACTGAAAGACAAAAACAAAGTAAAAGATTAGACTAAGATACTTCAAGCCAGTAGCAGAGGAAAAAGCAGGAACTGCTGTTCTCATACATGACAAACTTAATTTTCAGTCAAAAAAGTTAAGCTGGGACTAAGTTGGACGCTACATAATGATCAAGGGGACAATTAAGAAGATGTAACTGTCATTAATATTTATGTACTTAACACAGGGCACCTAGTTATAAAAAGCAAATATTAACAGGCCTAAAATAGCATATTGACAAAAATACATTTATTGTCGGAGACCGCAACACACCTCTGACATGAAGGGTTAGATCATCCAAACAAAAAATTAACAATGTAAAGACACTAAATGATGTATTGGATCTTGTGGCCCTAAGGGACATTTACAGAGCTTTACATCCCCAAAGAAATGAATACACATTCTTCTCAATTGTACGTGGAACATTCTCAAGAATAGATCACATTCTAAGACACAGAATGTCTCAGAAAATGTAGGAAAATAGAAATTATATCACGCATCTTCTGATATCACAATGGAGTAAAGCTAGAAATTAACCACAAAAAGAATCCTGAAATAAAACAAAATATGTTGAGATGAAACAAAATTCTTCTGAAAATTATTACACTCCTAAGTACAGAAATTAAAAGAGTAATAAATTATATCCCTAAGAACAAAAGACCAGGACCAGATGGCTTCAAAGAGGACCTAATGCTTATCCTACTCAAACTCAATTACATTAGTTAGATTACTCCTTTCTGCCTGTGGATGCCACCGAGTAAGCACTGCAAAAGTCTCCCCTTCAACCACCATCATGTCTCAGGGGGTAGAGAGAGCTGAAACAGCTGCAAAAGCTCTTTGTTAAAGATTTATGATTTGAAATAAATGATGGGTGTCTGGGAAGCCATTTTGAGCCATGGGGAATGCTCACAGACTGTGTGGTATGAGAGAGCCAAACACCAAGCGATCCAGAGGCTTGGGTTTGTTCCTATGCCACGGGGGAGGAGGTGCATGCAGCGGTGAATGCACGCCCACACCGGTGGGGGGAAGAACTGTGTAACCAAAGAGGGCTATGTCAAGAGAAGATTCTCAAAGACCCCAGTGCTCACTTAACTATGAAAAAGTTTTTTGTTGGTGGCATTAAAGAGACACTAGAAAACATCACCTAAGAGATTATTTTGAGCACTATGGGAAAATTGAAGTGATTAAAATCATGACTGATTGAGGCAGGCAAGAAGAGAGACTTTGTTTTTGATGATCATGATGGTGTAGACAAGATTGTCATTCAGAAATACCGTACTGTGAATCGCCACAACTGTGATGTAAGTAAGCCCTCCCTAAGCAAGACATGGCCAGTGCTTCATCCAGACAAATAAGTCAAAGTGGTTCTGGAAACTTGGTGGTGGTCATGAAGGTGGTTTTCGTGGGAATGACCACTGTGGTCGTGGAGGAAACTTCAGTGGACAAGGTGGCTTTGGTGGTAGTTGTGGTGGTGGCTATAATGGATTTGAAAATGATGAAGGCGATTTTGGAGGTGGTGGAAGCTACTGTGATTTTGGCAATTGTAACAATCAACCCTCAACTTTTGGACCCACGAGGGGAGGAAACTTTAGAGGCAGAAACTCTGGCCCCTGTGGTGGTGGAGGCCAATACTTGGCCAACCCGTGAACCAAGGTGGCTGTGGCGGTTCCAGCAGCAGCTGTAGCTATGGCAGTGGCAGAAGGTTTTAATTAGCTGCCAGGAAACAAAGCTTAGCAGGAGAGGAGAGTCAGGGAAGCGACAGGGAAGCTACAGGTCACAACAGATTTGTGAACTGAGCCAAGCACAGGGGTGGCGGGGCCTCACTGCTCCAAAGACATGTTTTAGACAATACTCATGTGTATGGGCAAAAAACTCACGGACTGTATTTGTGACTCATTGCAGAACAAGTTATTTCAGTTCTGTGGAAAACAAGGTATTCCAACAAAAGTTTTAATCCATGCCATTGATTGCTAACTTTAACAGTCTGATCATGATGCTGAATAAAGATGTCTTTGTAAAAAATAAAATTAAGATAAAATTCAAAAACTCAACAATTAAAACAATCCAAGAGAAAAATGGGCTAAAATGGGCTAAACATGGGCTAAAGACACAGATATTTCATCCTCAAAAAGGATATACAAATGATAAATAGGAAGACAAAAAGATGACCAACATCTTTAGGAAAATGCAAACTAAACTAAAATGAAATATCCGTACACACCTATCAGAAAGACTGAAATAAAAAATGATGACAACAGATGTTGGTGAGGATGTGGAGAAGCTGGACTGCTCATACTTTGCTGGTAGGAATGTAAAATCGTTTGGCAATTGCTTAAGAAACTAAACATGCAATTATCACACACTGCTGAGCACTTATCCCAGAGAAATGAAATTCTGTGTTCACACACAAACCTGTACATGGATTTTTATAGATGCTTTATTCATGAGATCCCTGAAGTGGAAAGAGCCCAGATTTCCTTCCATAGGTGGTTGATGGTTACACAAACTCTGGTGGGCCCATACCAGGGAATACTACTCAACAGTCAAGAGGAATGCACTCGAATACATGAGACATCTGGACAAATCTCCAGATAGTTACACTGAGTGGTGAAAACCCCCACTAAAGATGACATGCTGTATAATTGCAGTTAAATAACATCCTGGAAATAACAAATTTATGGAACTGGAGAGTGGGTTAGTGGCTGCTAGGGATTAAGGAGGGGTAGAAATGAGAGGAAAGTGGCTATGGCTATAAAAGGACAACATGAGAGACCTCGAGTGACAGAAATACCGTTTAGCTAGACTGTCAGTGTCAATATCCCCATTATGACATTGTTCTATTGCTGCACAATGTCCCCACAGTGACAGATGCTCTTCGCATTTCCTCTAATTGAGTGTGAATCTACAATTATCCCAAACGAAAAAGTTTAATGTGACTGATGAGTCAATAGCCATGGCAGACGCATAGGAAGCCTTTAAGACATTTGAGTTGTTGTGGATTGCACTTTCCTGCAGCTCCAGCTTTGCCCCTCCCCCCCTTCCTTCTACAGACCAAGAGGTAGTGTGGCGCTTCAGAAAGTAGTGCTAGCTAGGAGGCTCAGGTTCTAACTGTGACCCTGACACTGATGCATCAGTTATGTGACATTGGACAAAATAAAATCTTTCTTGAGCCTTATTTTCTTCATCAGTAAAATGAGGATAATTCCCCTTCACTGGGCTTTGAGGTTTATTTGTTTGCTTGTTTAAGAACCAAATAAGTGATGTAACAGGAGGGGGAAAAAAAGCTTTGAAAACTGTTAAGTGCTATAGAAATGCTACACATTCAGCATACATTTATTAAATACCTCTTACTCATCTACTACCGCTATTACTAATAAATATGACCATTTACTCGCTAGAAACCCTTGTTGGAATTTGGCATGCAAATTTCCTGAATGTTGCTCATTTGCATTGAAAAAAGGGAAAGAGGTGGGAGGCCTTTTGAAGCCTTTTGAAAATTGAGCTCAGGGGGAAGAATTCTTATCACTGGGCCCCGAGGTATAATTGATTCGCTGCACAATGGCTCACAGGTGCTACATTTAACACCCCAGTAGTAGGAGGATGGAAATGTATCCCAAGGTGCAGCTTTTACTTAAAATATCTCCTTAGTCAGCTCCTTCTCCCTGGGGAAGGCTGAGAAGCCTAGGAGTCTGGGGTACCCCACCTTTCCACTCATTGTCTGAAAGTGCTGAGGAGGCACCTGCTCCTTCCTTCTCATCCCACTCGGAGAACTGGGGCTTGGATTTCTCATTTTCAGTGGCCTGATGCCAAAAGCACCTCTTTTCAGACTTGGATCACAAGGTTAGAGAAGAACACAGGGCAAGCCCACCATGAAATACATATTAATATTATAACAACCCTTTCAGAATTCACTGTTGCTATGTCAACAAAGCAGCTGGGGAAATTGGGTCTTTGGGAAATTGGGAAATGAGGTTGGCTTTGGCGACATGGCAAATGTGCCCTTCTCTCAGAACAATTGGTCTGTGACACCAGCCAACCTTTTTCTATCTACCCTTTCTCCTACTTATTCATAGAAAAATTGAGAAGGAAAACAATGGCCATTAAGGTCTGGGGTTCAGGAGCAGCTGTGTCATAGAAGAAGCAACAAAAAATTCTCTCCTCTTTCACCTGTTTTTGCAGTTTCTCAGTCCCATTCTGGACTCAGTGGACCGAAAATGGATTTTGTGCTCAGTTCTGCATTTTTTTAATTAAATTTTTGTAATTTATTTTTCCCTAGAAAACTGGGGTGTAGGCCAGAGGTTCGTGTGTGTGTGTGTGTGTGTGTGTGTGTGTGTGTGTGTGTGAGTGAAAGAGAGAGAAAGGATTCATCAGAGACAGAGTAGCAGCAGAACAGTGGATTTACTGAAATGCACTGCTAAGAGGAGCAGTGGGCGAGACAGGAGAGGTCTGCTGTGCCATGTGGGTTAGCTCCCTGGCCGGGGATCAAACTCAGCCCTTAGTGGTAATAACACTGAGACTTAACCCCTAGGCCAACAACATTAAATGAATTACTTCATCTCAGGCTCAAGTCCCTCCTCTTTTGAAATGAAGGTTAATAATAGTCCCCCAATGGATTCCTGAAACTGTGGGTAGTACCCATCCCTACATTTACCATGATCTTTCCTACACATACATACCTATGATGATGCTTAATTTATAAATCAAGCACAGTTACAGATTAATAGTAATAACAATAACACAGACCACCGTAATGAAAATTATGTGAATGTGGTCTCTCTCTCTCAAGTATCTCATTGGAGGTAGTATATACCATGGACTCAGTTACCCACTGTCAACTGAAGCTGAGGAAAGCAGGGATAAGGAGGGACTACTGTATTCAGAGGACCAGTTACATAATTTGTGGAGCTCAATAGAAGATGAAAATGCAGGGCTCCTTATTCAGAAGTTATTAAGAATTTCAAGATGATAGCCACAGACATTAAACCAAGCACAGTGCTCTCCTAAGATCAGGCCCCTGTGCACATATGCTCTGGTTTCATGCCCATGAAACAATCTGGCATGTTACTAAGACGCTAGCCTCACAAGTGAGAGAAGCCAAGACACACTCATTCTCCCATGAGAACCAAGGGAGAGTTGAACAGTGGAGGACCCAAAGCTGCACTTTACGTTCAACTGCTGTGAGGTGCTCAGTTTCTGTCTTCTCCCCTCTGGTCCCCTCAGAGTAGCAGCTCTGTTCTCTTGCTTGAGGACCCACTCAGCTCCCACAGCTCCTGACTTGTGCAGCTCCAGCCACCAGACAGACTCACAGACGAACTGAACTCTTGGTTTCCTAAACGTGAAATCTGAGAAGGGGCTCCTTGGCTCCCATCAGGTCAGGTGCACTCTCTAGACCAATCAACTCTGGGTGGAGGGCCCAGGTGAATTTCAGAGTACCAAAGGGGACCTACAGATAATCCACAGCTGCACTCTATGCTTAAGAGATAGCAGATTTCCTGCTCTGATGCAGCAGGAGTACTGGTAGCAGCTTCCTGCAGAAAGGGGAGAGAAGATGCCTGGGCCACGCAGGGCTGTGGCAGGCAGGCCACCATGGCACCCCCTGAGAAGTGATGCCCGCCTGTTGCCTTGCCAACTTCTACGCTCCTGACGTTGTCCTATGGCCCCGCTGTGAGTACACTGCGTGCATTTCCTCTCTGTGCTCGTGTTCATCCCCAGACTCAACTTTCAGGAAGCCTTTGTGTCTGAGAATAATTTATGTCATTCAGTGGATGTTGGTGGGAGGTGATGAAATCTTTTAAAAATATATGTGTGTATTTTAAGTAACGAGAGAAATACTGAGGCCTCAGCAATTCTGAAGTGAATCCTTTGATAAAGTAGACTCATATTAATTAAACAGCCACTTTGCTCCTTTGCAAATCCGAATTTGTATATAGATTGTTTTGCTTAAGATTGACTGAGGGCCTGACCTGGAAAGACAATCATGAGGAAGAAGATAGTGGCTCTGAAGCTTGTAAAAAGGTACGGATAGATCTCACTATGTCCTACCCCAACCAAAGTGGCAAGGGAGGGTTTTCCTTCATCCATAAATGTTAGCAGGCAGAATGAGGGGCACCCCAGGACCTCCAAACTTGCACAGTCTAAGTGGGCCCTGCCATCCAGTGCATAAAGAGAAAGCATATTGTTAATGTGAAAGAACTTTAACAGATTAATGTGTATGGAGAGAGAAGAGAAGGAAGGATAACTGTTTCTCTGTAAACATCCCCGTGTGGGTAAATGCCCACCCACACATGATTGGCCTAGAGCAAGGACACTGAGGCCTGAGAGCTTCCCACTAGTGTAAGGCAACTTCCAGAGGGGGAGCCATAGGAAAGAGGCAGAAGACACCAGGCAAGTCTGGGATAAAAGAAGCAAAATCAAAGCACAAATCAAGATAAAAGGTGCCATTGTCAGCCCCCCAACTATCTCTCCCCCATGTCTCTTCCATGACCCCCAAGTCCCTGGGGCGAGTCCAAAGCTGAGACGCAAACAGGACTTGTACACAAGTCTTTGCTCCATGTGCCTCCTCCAAGTCTCCTTGGCCTTGAATTCAAAACTCCATACAAACTGGCCTTAATAACCCTGATACTCTGCTGCTTCCTTTTCAAGTCCCAATGTCCCCAAAGGAATAGTGAATGACTGAAGTTTTGGTCAGAATGTTGCTGTCTTCTGCTGGTGGGAATGCAAATTGCTCCAACTGTTACAGGGCAGCCCCAATATAAATGGGGTGCCTGTCTGGGTTCTCACCCGTGCGCTTAAAAGGGACTTATAAGACTCAACTGCAGACACACAGAATAAAACTAATAAAAGGGTTTATTTACAAAAAAGGAAGGAAAAAAGATATAGAACAAATTGGTGAATGCATCCTACCAATTCCGCTGAGCTGAAATCTTAATGGCACACTCGAAAACCTGGCAATCCACAACTGCAAGCAGTCGCCCCCCTCCAGGCTCACAGGTCTGGTTTTTAAATCCCAAAACCATTGCTTAACTCCACCCTCAGTCCTCAGACTCCTTCCTTCGCTGATGATGGCATTCTGGGATTCATAGTCCTAGGTGTCTTGGATCTCTCTGGCTTGAGGTGGGGGTGGGGTCCTGGACACTCCCCTTTCCTGAGGACCACCCTCTTACACAACCACTATGGAACGCTGTATGGCAGTTCCTCAAGCTGCTAAAAATGGCACTTGCCTATGACCCAGTAATACCACTTTGGGGAATCTACCCAAAGGACACAAAAACACTAATCCAAAAGGATACATGCACCCGTATGTTTATCGCGATGCTGTTTACAATAGCTAAGGTATGGAAACAGCCTAGAAGCCCAAAAACAGATGATTGGATCAAGAAGATGTGGTACATATACACAATGGAATACTATTCAGCATTCAAAAAAGATGAACACATGCAATTTGCAGCAACATGGATGGAGTTAGAAGGGATCATGCTCAGCGAAATAAGCCAGAAAGAAAGAGAAAAATATCGAATGGTTTCTCTTATAACAGGAATCTAGAGATACCAAATAAGAGAGAGATACTCAGCGAGGAAGGGAGAGGATAAGGGTTCAAAATGGTGGAGAGGGGAGCACAAGGGACTGTGGTTATGGTTCACGGGTGAATCGGTGGGTAACCCAGGGGGAATACATTATAATGTAAAAGATACAAATAATAATAAATTGTAAAAAAAAAAAAATGTTGGTGTCTTCCTGAAAACAAGAGCCAACAGAGGATGATTTATAGGTTGTCAGGTTAACCAATGGTGCATCAAAACACACTACAAACTGAGTAGCTTTAGACATCAACCATCTTTATTTGGATTATAAATCCCCAGGTCAGCAACTTGAGCAAGGTGGGGCAGAGAACATGGAACCTCCCCTTGTTATGGAGGAGACTCTGTAATAATTCCTCTCTGTAACACACCCTTGGGTGGCTTCTCGCCTTCTAGGGTGACTGAGTGTTTTCTCTAGCATGAGCTCATTTGCAGGGCTTTTTTCTTTTTCTTTTTGGTGGGACTGTTTGGGGTGGGGGTTGGTGCTGAGAACAGTGACAGCACTTTGGACCATTAGATCATGCTGAACAGCGCAGTCACCACGAGCCTCTTGTGCTGCTGAGCACTTGCTGTGTGGCGGGGCTGGACTGAGATGAATGGACACATGCTGCGGATGGAGCACACACTGGACTTCGAAGACTTCACATTCAAAGAAAAGAATGTGAAATACCTCAATAATTTTGTTTGTTGGTTATATGTTAAATGATCACTTCTTCGTACATTTGGTTGAAATAAGATATACAATCAATTTCAATTGTTTCTTTACCTTTTTACCAAAGCTGCGAAGAAATTTGAAGTGACTCATCTGGGCTCATGTTCTATTTCTGTTGGGCAGAGCTGCTTGTAGTCCTAGATGGCCACAAGGTCTCACTGATTAAAGCTTTTCCAGAGCAGAGGGTGAGAATAGGTCAGATTGAGGGAGACAAGATAGAGAAGAGAGGTAAAATAAGGGCAGAAGTGAGGTGCTTCTATTTCAGGGTTACACCAACAATGTGTGAAAGAAACTTGCAGTGTTGTAAAAGCAGAAGTCAAAGGTTCACACCCGAGCTGCCAGATCTCCCATACAGTTTAATCTCTCCTCTTGTGGAGGATTTAGAGTCAGCTGCCATTTCTTAAGGCTCCTCTCATCTGGAGGGCTGTGGACCCCCCACTCCCTTGAATCTGGGCAGCTCTGTATTTCTCTGACAGTTCTGGGTCCAGCATTTAAGAGGGCTAGCAGTTTCTGCTTCCTTCTCAATAGCCATGAGCTACCACGGAAGATGTTCCACTCTCTGGGGAGAGCGCATGGAGAGCCTGGAGACTCCATGGAGAAAGAGAGGAGACCAGCAGAACCCAGCCCGACAGCTACCTGAAGTGCTAGGACCTGCAAGAAAGCCATCTTGGATCCTCCAGACCAGACCAGCCACCAGCTAATAATCACCAAATACCACATTGACACCACATGGAGCAAAAGAATCTCCCAGTTGCACTTTGCCCAAATTGCTGGCCTGGGGATTTATAATCCAAATAAAGATGGTTGATGTCTAAAGCTACTCAGTTTGTAGTGTGTTTTGACGCACCATTGGTTAACCTGACAACCTATAAATCATCCTCTGTTGGCTCTTGTTTTCAGGAAGATACCAACATTCTGATCAAAAATTCAGTCACTCACCATTCTTTTGGGGACATTGGGACTTGAAAAGGAAGCAGCAGAGTATAAGGGTTATTAAGGCCAGTTTTTATGGAGCTTTAAATTCAAGGCCAAGGAGACCGATTTTATTACATAGGCAATAGAGAGCCACCAAATGTTTCAAAATGTTTTGAAAAGGGAATAATCTAACTGGAGCTATGCTTTAGAGACATTACTAAACAACTTTGTGCAAAATGGATTGGAGAAAAGTGAGATTAGGAAAGAGACCAATTAGATCATCTGAAATCCAGCATCTCAGATGAAAACTGTCAGCATCTAGAGTATTGACAAGAAGACCAGAAGGAAAGTTTCCATGTTTTTTAACCTGGATGGCGTGGTGCTGGGAGGACATTTGGGACTGTCCAAAGCTGATTCTGATCATCACAGTGACTGGACGGCATACCTAACATTTAGTGGGCAAGGGTCAGAAGTATTAAAGGATGTGCAACACATAGGATAGTTTCACCAATTGAAAAATTACCATATCCATCCTGCCCTGTTGAGTAATACCAGTGGACAGAAGACCACCACCAGGTAGAGTCAAGAGAATTCAGCAAGTAATTGGAAATAGGGAAAGGCTGGGAAGTGCAAGTCAGTGGCCATGCTGAGGTTTGAGGTTTGATGACTGGAATCATGAACAGGGATGGAAATTCAGGAAGAGGAGCAGTAGCAGCTGAGGTGTTCATGAGACTTCCAGAGAGAATTATCTCACAGAGAGCAGGGTGGAGCCTGGACACTAGTAGGACACAAGTTAGCGGGATGTTGGGGGGAGGAAGGTACTGTAGCAGAACCCCATGGTCCCACCCATGGCTTCCACGACTCTGCAGGATCAGCCTGGGGAAAGGTGTGGGTGTGGTTCTATACACCTCCTGCTGTAGGTCTTACATAAGGCTCGTGGCCCATGGCTCCACCAGGGCCCTCTCGGGCCTGGTACTGCCGTCCACATTTAGTGATCATGGAGTCTGAGAAGGGTGGCAGAGGGGCAGGGAAGATGCCTAGCCAAGGCGCAGCAGACCTTGATCTGCAACAGGCTCTGCTTCTCCCGCACCAAGGAGTGTCAGCCGCAAAACAGGGCTCTTTGAGCCACTGGATGAGCCATTAGGTTATGCCTACTCTAGCTCTCTGACCAGGGATTTTGGCTCCAGGGAACCCTCATCATGGAGGCCTGAGGGCCTCTGCCTGAAGAGAAGAGAATCACCAGAACCACAGGGCAGATTCTAAAATGCCAGCTTGTGCTCTCACAAAAGAAGGAAAGAGGGGTTCCATGGGCACTCAAGTCCAGCAGATGATGGAAAACATAAGCTTCCCGCTCTCTTGATCTTCCCTGATTCTATTTCTGGAGGCTGTCTGTTGCTTCAGTATCTTCCCATCCCTCTCGCTCCAGGAAGGTGCAGTAAGACTTGTTTTCTGTGTGAGAAATGAAGCAGAATGTGGCAGAGGATGATCCATTGTCATTTCTGAGGTGCAAGGAGATTTGGGGGCCTAAAGCAGAGAAGTGACACCTTCGCTTCTTCCCTCCCCTCATGGGGGCAGTATTTGAAAATGACGTCACCCCAACATCCAATTAAAATTCACATCTTTTAACCTCTACAATCATCTGAGATCCATATCATTAACTTTGATTCCAGTAAGATGCCTCGATATTCTAAATTATTTGTCAGCCTGGCTCGGCAAATAAACATTTGTGAAATTCATTTCAAAAGATGTTAACACTGGTGAAACCCACGTGCCCCCCAGAGGGATTATACAAATTTCCATGTCAAATATTTGAGGCAAAGCACTTGTAGAGAAACAGTGTTTTTTTTGTGTTTTGATGCCTTTCATTTCCATAAACTAGATTACTTTCTGAAATTACTTTCACACAGAGAACAGTTTCTATTGAATTCCAGTCAGTGAACTCCTCTGAGTGTGAGGTGAATAAAATATCTAGGGGCCGTGGGGCCTCCTGGATGCATTTGCACCCGTGTTGTGTAAGGAGGGCAAACCAAGTTGAGATGTTATCTTTAGAGAGCTCATGTACCCAGATCTGCTGTCTGGCAGTAATTGCTAAACAACCAATTCATTTAGAGCCTAACAAGGAAGCTCTCGGGCTTTCTCTTCCCCCATCTCTCCTACCTGGCTAACAATGACTCCAGCTCTGTTGTTAACTGGAGATTTGCTGGCAGGCAGCTGCTTGCTACAGCGAGGTTCTCCAACAGTCAAGTTTTATCTGCTTCTTGCAAACACTGATTCTGCCAAAAAAATTCACACAAAAAAAATTTGATCTGAGCAAACATTGTCCTATTGTCCTAGTTCTGTCAAGCCCATAAAATTAAAATGGACTTAGTTTTCTTGAAGGGAAAAAAAGAAAAAGTCGATCAAGGGCCAAGGAGAAGAAAGCTGCAGGGTGAAATGTTACTTGAAACAAACAGGCGTTTCCAGTGGGTGTGGGCTCTGGGGCAGGATAGGGATTCCTATAAGGGTGGAGACTGGGGGACAGTCTCTCCTCAAAGAAATTGGTGGTCTTATTTTCCAGGACTAAAAGGCAGAAATCTGAGGAATATTTCCTACCAAATCTAACCTTGACCAACTTTAGAAGGACCCGCTGATTAGCATGTGAGGATAATTCTGTAGCCAGGGTGTGGCTCTGAAAACATCAGCAGCTGGGGCGCTCCCACCAGAGAGGGAGGGAGAGCAAAAGGGAAGGGCCTAGGCAGGCAGGGTTTGATGTTTTCTTTTCCTTTCGGAGCAGAGGTGAAGAGAGCAGAGTTTCCAGTTTGCCTTCTCCGAGAGAGGTGGGAGAGCGTATTTATCTTATCCAAATTATGTTTATTGAAGTAAAGTTGGTTACATCATTGTATCTCCAGGAGTTATAGGTTTAAAGCTCTATGAATGTATATTTTCACACTCTGCCAACCAACAGTGCTCCAGTAATCCTCCACCATGTTCCACTGGGCTCGTCTGGTTGTCTAGGTTTGCAGTCAGATATTAAGAGTTTATTATCAGTTTGTTATGTTTCTATAGCACATATGAGTGAGACCATCCTGTATTTGTCTTTCTCCTTCTGACTTACTTCACTTGGCATTTACCTGGTCCATCCATGTTGTCACTAGTGGCAAGAATCCATCCTTTTTTATAGCTGAGGAGTATTCCATACTGTATATATGTATGTTACATGGCAACCCCAATATACAGTGGGGTGCCTGACTGTGGAACCTCCCCTGTTCATGGAGATTACACTGTTAGACTTGGACACTTAAATAAGCTCACTCTGGATGCGGAGTTCAGAGTAGATCAAAGGAAGGAAGGGTTAGAAGAATGTTAGAAGAGCCAAAGCAAGAGATGATGGTGTCTTAAGTCAGAGTGGTAGCAGAGGAAACAATGAGAAAAGGCTGAATTCTGGATTTATTTGAAGGTAAATCAACCCTTTTCTGGGTTGAGAAGATAGTAAAGAGTGAGTCCCTACCCCCTTGCTTATTGTCCCAGCATCTGGGAAAATGCTAAGTGGAGAAGGTAACAGATGGAAACTAGAAGTTGGACGTACTGTCTTCATTTTGAGATAGCTTTTAGATTTTCCAGTGGAAAAGACAGATAGGCAAAGAGGGCCATTTGCATGGAAAATAAATTTGAAAGTTATCTGTTTATAAATGTATTTAAACCTTGAAAATGGATCAGATCACCAAAGTGAATGCAAAGATAAGGAAAGCCCTGGGGCACTTCAACATTAAGGCACAGTGACAGTCTATTAAAATATTATACAAATGTAAAATCAGCTAATTTTGTTTAGAAAAATTTATCTGGTCAACAATGTCCCCAGGAGGATTGAAATACAAGATGTGTATGTTATGGAGGCGATAAGGTCACAAGAAAATGGTGTCATCTAAGGGGATGGGAGGGTGGAGAGGTGATATCTATCCTCTTCTTATCAGACCTGGAAGTGGAGGGTGAGGCAAAGGTCACAGGCCTGGGTGAGAAGGACTCCTACACAGAGAGCTCTTTCAAGAGGAGAAAGAGAACTAAAGAGAATGGACTGAAGCCTCAGGAACACCCATTTTTGTGTGTTTAGTCTCCTTGTTCCTCCTCACTCTTCACTGCCCTGGATCCCAGTCTCCCCAGCAGTGCAGGGGCGCTACCTGCGCCCGCAGCTACTCTCATGTGTTCTCTCCTCATCCAGGGAAAGACTTTGGTAACGTGGCACAGGCTGCAGGGACATGCCTGATATTAAAGGGGCAGATGCTTGAGAGTGACAGGGTCACCCTCACCCTTCACCTTCTCTATCCCCTTACCCTGCTTCACTTTCTTCATCTCCCCATCACTGCCCACATCTCAGCCCATGTTTGCTTACTGCCTTATCAACCACCAGGTTGGAAATCCCAAGAGAGCAGAGACTTTGTTTGATTCACCTTTATGTCCTTAGTGTCTAGAACTGTGCCTCCTACTCAGTAGGCACTCAGTAAAATTATGTACTGATGAAATGATGTGCTAGAAGGTGGTGAGGGTTGTTGATGCCAAGACCTACTAGTTATTTGTCTTTGGAAAGATATCATCGTCCTCTAGGACTCATTTACATTTTGAACTGCAAAATGAGACTCATACTGACCTGTGGGTTATGAGAATTAAAGTTAAATGGGATTATTTTTGCATAGCATCCAGTCTATAATGGGTACACAGTAAGTTATCTCTCCCTCCATGCCCTCCACTACAATCCTAAGACAGTCAAGGCAGAGAGTTCCAACTCTGGGCCTAGTGATACAAAGTAGTTTCTGGCATTGTGGATCTCTAGTGTTTCTAGTTTCCTATGAAGGAAAAAATGTTAAATGTCAAGAAAATGAGTTTTCAAGGTTAAGAATTGCATTTATAAAATGATTTAACAATGTAAAATAACATGATTACCCAGGAGAACTTTGAAAAGAACATTATAACATTTTCTAAATGAGACCTTGGCACATAGTAGACATTTGATAATATTTGATGGATAAATAAATGGACAGTGAGCTAAATTAAAATTTAATCTGAAAGTGTTGATCTCACTAACTCTTGCCCTTTATTATCAGTAAATTTAATTTTAATAAAAGTACTATACCTTGTATTTTAAGCACTCTCATTTTGTCAGCGTGCTTTCCTTCGATCAAATGCTAAAATGCAAAATTTGCAGCTCTGCATTGAAAAAAATATTTATATTTCGTTTTAATTTCTTTAATTTTGCTAGTTACAATGTGAATTTACTGCTCATTTTGCATGAGGTTTAGGTACTTCAAACATTCCTCATTTTCCCCTGTCCTTTTTCTGTGCTTTCTGTATTATATAAAAGGTGTTTGTCTCTACTTGCAAGAGTCTCAATCGTTCCCAGAGCAGTTTTGGGTACATAATAAATAAAAGGAAATGATGCCAACAGGAAGGTAGTGATGTCTGCCATTCATAAGAGAATAACAGTGTGCTCAGGAGACACTGTAGAGAAGCTCCTTAAGACTTGGTCCCGTAAGGGAAAGTTGAGGATATCTAGGAAAAGCTGCTTCTGGTGCTAGAACTCACCTCCAGAAGATTGGAGGATAAGGGATCTACTTTGACATAAGTTCAAAGTTGACCTAGACCTTAACTAAATGACTGTGATCCAAAGGGAAAAAGAAAATGCTTCTTGGCTTGAGACATCACATGCCAGATTTTTGCCTGTAGCAAAATTTCATGGCAAAGCTAGGAGACAGTGAACATAAGGCTATTATGAATGCTATTGGGGATGCCAGCCTGTGGACCAGTGACTGAAAAACAGCATCAGCTAAGAATCTGTTGGGGCAGTGTCCACTCTGACTGTCCTTCCTCCAACCCCTCTGGGAGCATGTGACTGAAGGGTACCCAAGGACCCCAAATTATAAAGGAGTGTATTCGCTAAAGGAGACTTAGCCATCTATACACACAAAGGTAAAGGAAGCAGACTTCTCAGTGATAGATTTTTATTAGAATTGGTATGCAGAAAGAGAGCGAGAACAAAGGATTTCAGACAATAGTTCCCCAGTAAAACTCCAAAAATTGCACATCCTTTCATGGGCAAATGCCCAACCAACCAGGCTCATCCTGAAAGCTTGCCACAAGTCTAAAGTATTCTTCTGGCAGGGAACCACAAGAAAGGGGTTAGGTAGGACCCAGAGAGTTGGAACAGAAGGAGAAACTAAAATTTAAAATATACCACATCAAAATGACAGCTACAGTTGTCTCAGCCAAGGACCAGAAGCAGCCTCACCATATGTCTCTCACCCACATATCTCTTTCAAGTGCCTTTACATGTCTTTCCTCCATGTGTCTCCTTCCAGCAGTACACGGGTGCAAGTCAAAGCTAAAAAAGCAAGAGCCCAAGAGCAGGTATTCAGTTATAAACCAAGTATGGCCACTTAACTACACCCTAGTTCCCAGTGTTCCCCTGTTGAGGAAATCAGGTTCATAGCAGGCTAGGAGTTGTAGTCCTCAGTTCCTGAGATAGCATGAGCATGGAGGTAGGGGTGGAGTCTGTAAAGATGTCAGGGATGGGGTTTGTTCAGGACATCATTCATTGGCTCAGTGTTTTCTCCTTATTGTTCCTCTAACATGTCTAGCTCCACCTCCATCTCCATACATCCATAGCCCTGCTCTCACCTCTCAGGCGCCCAGTCTGCCTTACACAGGCCAGCCTCTCCAGGAAAAACATAACCTGTTCTCTGAAAGTGTTTACAGCCACAGTTACCACCAACACTCCAAAGCACTTGCAAGAGTTTAGAAATAGAAATTTCCATGTGGAACATGGCTAGAGGAGTTGGCAATAGAACAATAGTGTTGATTTGGAGAAGTATATATTTTACAGGCTTTGGACTTGAGCCTCTCCTCGGCTTTAATTAAGGCAAGGAGTCAGGGTCTCTCAGAGGCCTCTCAATATGCAAAACTGAGCTGTCTCCCTGAGGGACCACTTCCAGGCAGCAGGGCTAGAGTTCATTCACTGACAAAATTCTGGTGGCCTTGTTTTGGGGGCCACAGGGTGCTCTCAGCTTTGTATTCATTATCATGTAATTTCCACAATCTGTGAGGCAAGAATTGCCGTGTACATGGATGAGGAAACCAAAGCATAGAGGCTTTGGTGTCCTTGTCCAAATCAAGTCACTAACAGGTGGCCAAAGATCCTGGACTCAAGACAATTCCAAATTCAGACTCCAACCTATTTTCTGTACTATTAAGTGGGTTTTTCTCTCTTCATCTGGCAAATGAGGAAACGGATGAGACTTAGCAGAGTCTTTGAAGAGAAAACACTTTTCTAGATCAGTTTCCCCTGCACCCTCCTCCTTCACTCAACAGGTAAACCTAGAGGAAAACACCACTTTGTGTTGTGCTTTTTAAAGAAAGCAAACCTGACTTTGCTGATTCAATTCCAATTCTAACACAAGTGATAATTCTTGTCCAAATTGACCTGGAGAAAACACCTGTCACACAGAGCCACTGTTGTTTGAACTTGCTTTATGTTCTAATTATGATTTATACTTAGCCCTAGTGAAGTCAGATAAGAACCTGAGAGGAACACAATTACAGATTTTAGAATCACCTGGTCTTTGACATTCTTTAAGGAAAACTAGGCTATTTGAGTTTTCTCTATGACCTTGTGTGTGGCAATGTGGCTAGTCTTTGAGTCAGGGATGTTTGACCTTCTCTCCGTTTAGTTACCAGAGTTGGTTTTCTCCTTTCCGAGTCAACATGGAGCTTCTAGTTGTCTTGCATTGATGAGCCACTGATGACTGCTTATTGCAAGAGCCAGAGCAAGAGCGAGAGCGAGAGCGCACATCAGCCAATTAGTTGTCTTTTTCTGGTGACTGGGGAAATCTTAGTCCCCTCTAATTTCTGATTTTGTGACCACATTATGGCTTTTTTGACATGGCAGCTAAGGTGGCCTCAATCTCCTGGGTAAGTAGACCACCCCTGTAAGTTCAATAAAATCAGTTCAGAGCAACTTAATAGTACTTTACAGACTCAAAATAGCTCACAAAACACCGGGGGGTTTAGTTGAGAGGAAGATAGCTCACGAAGCTCTTCTCAAGGGTAGATCTCTAGTTCATAGCTCAGTTTTCAGATACTTGTAGTTCATTTAAGATGATAAAGATGGCAAAGCTGAGACCCAGTTCTGCGACCTGGCAAGGACAAGGAGACAGACCTGGCCACAGGGCCTGAATTGGAGCAGCCCTTGATGGCCATGCACTCCCTGGATGATCTGCCTGGCAGTTCTTGCCCAATACCCTTCACGCTCCCTGTAGTACCTACCCAGCACGGCACAGGCAGGCTCTGAAAGGACCCTCTCATATGCATCCTGCCCTGTCTCCGAAACCCCACCAGTACGGACATCCATGTTCCCTTCGGCCCTGTCCTTCCCCCCACCCCCACTTCTGTTCCTTCCCTCTCTTTCCCGTCACCATCCTTAGTCTCAGGCTGAGCTCCAGGGCCTTCCCATTTCTCTCTGCAGCAGCTGGGATCCTCACCTGGCTCTTTTCTTTCTTGGGAGAGGGAGCATTAGGGTTTTCTCTGGAGAAGACTTCTTGAAAGTCAGTGTCTTAATCAGGCTCCTTGCAAAAAGCTCTAGGTAAACGTGAAGCAGGGGAGAGGCCCCCAGGCCCACACAAGGGCCTTAGCGCTGTCCTGTGCTCTTCCCACTCACACATGGGAACCCAGCCAGCAGTTGCTTTCAAGGGATTGTCTGCCGCTTCTCAAGAGCCTCCCAGGTGGGGGTGCCATTGCAGAGAAGAGTGGGGTGGCCTCTACCTCCTCCTCCTCAGGGAAAGAGGTGGCCTCCCCACCAGCCTGTGTGGAGTTAAACTCACACTCCTCGGGAAGGTAATTACTGTCCCTTCCCAGGTAGCCTGTGGCTGTCTTGTGCACACAATGTCCCATTTGGAAGCTTTGTCTGTGTTTTTCAGGGAATTAATTAATTGTAAAAACAAACACCTAGAGAAAGCGGACTTTTCTCAGGGATGCAAATAACCGTGGATGTTCTGTGTTTGGTAAAGACGGCTAAACACTGCTGCGCTCATGAATGGCTTTATTACATGTGTGAACCATCAGAAATTTAGCCTCACTCCCAATCAACATGAGCGATTTGTAATCATAAACTTTGTGACAGAAAGACAAATGTGGAAATCTCAGGACCAAATTAGGCATAATTAGCATCCATACAGGAAACTCTCTAGTAACCTGGCAATTTGCAGCGGGGGAGGACACACGCGGCATTGTCTTAACAACAAGTTCATCAAACGTGTAATTAGCCACCGGCCACCAGCCACCTTTGCAAACTGAATCTGAGCTGCTGCCAGTCACAGACTGGCCTGCAGACGCCTCTCAGCAGAAGCAGAGGTCCGTGTGCAAATGCAGTCGGAGCAAACTGCTGCACCCGGCTGGCTTTCTCTTTGGCAGACTCACACAATTTTTCCTCATTTTAGTGAACTGAACTCCATGGGTCAGTTTCCCTCAAGTTAGTGTCTAAGCAGGAAGCGTCACTTTTTGTCAGAGTTTAGTGACAACTATGAACAGCGTTGGCCTGGAGAGAGTAACCTGGCTCAGACAATGTGATTTCCCTTCATAAGGAGTTGATCACAGACACTTCCAATAAGAAGAAATATTGCAGAACCCCAGGCCTCAGAGTCCCATACACCCAGGACTATGAGATGGCCTTGGGGGTCTCAAGCTTCCCATTCCAGCATTATGGAAAGAATTAACTGAAAAATATTGTCTCTGCAAATAAAAAATAATAGTACATCCAATTAAGCATGACCAATAAAGATTAAAGGCTGTGGCTTTTCTTTCTGAACATATCTGTCAGTTCACTCTAGGACCAATATAGACTATTTCTCTCAGGAGGTAAGATTACAAAGGAAGAAAAACGTTCTCAGAGCTCAGTTGGTAATTAATCTTTGCATATGACTTCCTCATAGTTCCCATTAATTATCAATATTCAATCATGCATTAAAAATGGATTTTTCTTTGACAGAATTTAGCTGTTTATAAGACTTACTGTATCAAACCAACTTCTAATATAATCACAGTGCTTGGCCTTAAAAACCTTCATTACAGTTTCACAAATCCTTTAGTGGAAGGTTACGTACAAACAAATTAATAATAGCATATTCAGTGATATCAATGTGCAAAAAACAATATCAAAAGCAAACATAAGCATATCAACCAATTGGCACATGTAGACTTTATTTGGATTCTGGTTCAAACGATTGGATTTTTTAAGATATATGACATTTTGAACGTTGGTCACTAAGAAATGCTTATTTCTTGGTGTGATTATGGCATTATGGTTATAGGTAAGTATTTATGGATGAAGTGATATCTGAGATTTACTTCAAAATAATATGGAAGGAGTGAGAGCATAAATACTGCAACATTAGCCATTAATTAATAAATGCACACGAGTTTTTTATATCTCTTCAGTCAGATATTATAGGAAAGCAAAGCAATGTCTCTCTGCAGATCATTTGTCAGGTAGCAACCACCTAGTAAGATGGAAAGTCCGGTCTTTTTAACCCAGCTCTAAACTGGCGGTATCAAACCAGAGCCCACTGGTTGAATCTGGCTTGTCATTTTGTTTAGCTTGGCTTACATAGTGGTATTCAAATTTTGAATTTTTACTAACATAGTAAAATCAGTATCTTTTGCCAGATTCCTGGCTTCTCTAGAAAAGGCACAAGATCTGATAACCTGAAGCCCACATGCCCAGTTAACAGCAACTGGGCAGTTTGCAGCAGGGGAGGACGCACGCGGCATTGTCCCAACAACAAGTTCATCAAACGTGTAATGGCAGGAGCTGAGGCGAGGCTGCCCCCTTGGGTGGGGCAGGACGAGGAGGTCCTGCAGTCCCAAAGGCCCACTTAGTCCACAGACGTTACTGATGTGACTGGGTGCTGGAGCTGCTGTGAGGACACCTCTTGGGGGTATTCAGGGGCCCACAGCCTGACCACAAAAGTTGACTAACTTTTCAGCAATCACAGCCAATCACCCACATTTTCAGGCCATCATCCCTTATGTAAAAAAGGGCACAATTCTCCTCTCAGAGGCTAGAGGGAGCCCTGAAGACCATCTGGCTAAGTGGTCTCCAACCTTGGCTGCAAATAGGAATCACCAAGGGGATTTAAAAATTTCCAAAGCTCAAACTTCAACCAAAGCCTTTAAATCAGGCTCTCTTGGGGCGATATGTAACGACATGGCCCTGGTCCCAGCCAAGCAGTCTGCCTTCCTCTGCTGGTCTGCTGGGTCTTATCCTCCAGGCAAACTCAACTATGCAGGAGTGTCTAAAGACCCCCAACGTCCCCTGCCCTTCCTTAGCCTTCTGCTGCTCAGCTGTTCAGAAAGCCTCAGAAGTAACCTCTGCCTATTGAAATCCTTTCAAGTCTTCAAAGACCACCTCTTTATAATGCCTTCCCTGATTTCATCTCCAAAGCAAAACAGTTTTCCCTCTCTGACTCCCTATAGCAAGGAACTTACAGCTTTCTTACCACGTTCACTCTATGCTGCCCGGCGTACAGCTGTTTTATATACCTGCCTTTCTATGCGTACTAGATCTTAATCTCCTTGAGCCCAGGGTATTTTATTCCCCAACAAGTATTCCAAAATGTCAATGAAATGAGTTAATCTGTAGTGCATTAAATGATCATGACCTCATTAACTTTGTAATATTAATGATCTTTTTTTTTTAGTTTTTTGTTTTGTTTTGTTGGTTTGCTATTAGAGGAAATGGAAGGTAGGTATTAGCTTCATTTTTGAACTGGGCATATAAGAGTAATGTAGCAGAATAAAGCAATCTACTTAAAGTCCTTTAGAGTTGATGGCAGAAGAGCAGAAGTCCAGATCGCCAGACTTTCTTCTCCCTTCCCTACTCTGTGTGTAGAGTAGCCATTAACCTAGGCTGGGGTTATTCTAGCAGGGGCCAGGGACCTTAGGGAGGGAGGAGAGCATCACATCAGGAATCGAAGCTGCCTGGCAGCTATAGGGCACTCTGTTCTTATTACCATCCGGGCAGGCTTGAGGGCCCTAGGAGTGCCCCTGCCCTTCCCAGCCCTTGTTCCAGCTCTTCCATTGATTGAGAGCACCTGGCAGAGATGGCACATATTAGGTCCTCAACAACTGGTAGTTGCTGATGTATCATTATTGCTCAAATATCTGGCCAAGTCCAAGTGCAAAATGAGGAGCATATCTGTTGGGTGCTCAAAACCCTCAGTCACTGATCCTCACAGAAATCCCAGTGCACTAACCCCTCTTACTTTTTAAATCATGGAGCTCTGTTAGAACAGAATAAAACTTTGTACCCCTCTTCAAAAAGGTATACCTACATACACATTTTGTCTAACATTTCAGGGCTGTGCACTTAGGCCTGAGACATGATGCAAAATGATGCAAAGATGATGCCAGCACCGTGGGGCACAGGGCTGTGTGCACAGCAACCTCGTATTGCATATGGCCTTGGGCAAATGGCATAGGTGCTCTGCTTCTCACTGTTCCTAGCTGTCAAATGGAGCGATGCCCTCATTACCCACTAGATTATTACTATTATTTTAATGAAGCAACTTGGTCTTACATCATTGTGAGTAGTTTGACTTCCTCAAAAGGATTTCCCCCTTCAGGTATAACTCTGTAGCTCTCCCACCGCCAATGCACCCTCGATCTTCCACCAGAGCCCACTGTGCCTCCTCACCCCCCACACCCCATGCTCACCTCTCTCCCTCTGGATGCCTCAGCTGGATGGTCAGCTTTCAATGGTTGCTCTGAATGTTTGTCTTTGACTCTATTTGGTTTCTGTATATCCCACATATAAGTGACACTATGCAGTATTTATCTTTCTCCTTCTGGCTTATTTCACTTAGTATAATCCCTTCCAGCTCCATCCACATTGCTGCAAATGATAAGAGTTTATTCATGATTTTTGAAGAGATTAAGATGAGACACTTTGTTTTTTGCTTTATTTATACCTGGCACATTATAGATGCTCAATAAAGGCTATTTCAATTTCCCCAAGCAGAAAGGACTAGATCTCTAACTGATTCCTAGGCCAAAAGAACATGAATAGTCAACATATTTGACCCTTCTTTTAGTGAATCAGATGTCTAATCAAATAAAAGGACTTGTACCACATCCTGAAGGTCAAGCCCGCAGGGTTTGTCAGCCTGGGGTGGGAGAGGCTGACTTTTCTTTTAACTGCAGGACCACAAGAAGATTTGGCACATTTGAATTGCAATTGAATGTAAACAGAACTCTTGTGAATCACTGGAGAATATAGCTGGGTGCCTGGTGGATATGGAATCCTATTTTTACATTACTCTGTGGCCCTCTTCTCCAATACCACACTCCAAACAAGGAAATTAAATTAAGCATTGCTTAAAATGCCTTAGACAATAATATAAATTTGTACTAAATGAATTTAGTGTCATTTTCTTGTTTGGAGTGGAAAGTGGGAAAACACTGGAGTGGTGCAAAGAGTAAATAGCTAAGTCGATTAATCCTATTGAAGGAGAGGATCGAGCCACACGAGTGACTTTTGTGTGTGTTTGGTTAATATTTTACTGAAAATTGCTATTAGCTCTAACTGATCTGAATCAAAATCCTCTGTGTAATATAGCCAACAACTTAATAGCCGAAGTATGGGATGGAAGGCTTGACGTGGCATCATGCTATTCAGAGAAATAGTAGCAGCAACAGAAAAATAAAGGGGGGAAAGGGGGGGTGCTGGAGCTCAAGATTTAAAAATCCAACGAAGGGAAAATTCAAAACAAGTCAGGAGTTGGGATGGTTAGGGGAAAGGGATATGGGTCGGGAGGAGGGTGGAAGTGAGTATCCAAGCCTGCTCTGTTGGGAATCTGCCTTTTGTAACTAAGAGCAGGAGAGCAGTGGGAGGCAGAGGATAGAGAATCCCCCAACCATATCCTCCAAGAGCCACTGCTATAAAACTCGTCTTCTTCATTCCATAGGGTCACTCTCGTGGAGCAGAATGTCTTACTCATGTTAGCCCCAACCTGTGGGGTAGCTGTGAGATGGCTCTTTTCACCCTTAAACTGAGGAGGAAGGGTTGTTTTGCACTTTATTTCAATAGAAGGGGCCGCGTTGAGTGGGTTACCTCTTCTACCCTTGGGTGTCGGACCCATTGAAGCAGTCTCTGGGATCAGGGAAGACGCTCTGAAGGCCCAGCTCCAAAACTTGGGGCTCTCCCCTTCCTGGTACATCCAAGAAAACATGGGACCTCCCCTGCATTGTCCCCTGCCAAGCTACAGGCTTGGGAATCTGGCACTTGGTGTTTAGAATCCTGACTTTGACACTTCTTAACAGTGAGCTGATTGTTACGTGCAGAAAATTTTGGAGAATTGAAAGTGTTTAACAGTTTACTTTCTAGTCCTGGGACTCCAAGTAATGTAAGCCAGGACCAGAAGAACTGACCACAATTCAGACTGTATCTCACGTCTTCCAAAAAAGACTGCAGGTGATTTACAATGTGAAAAACATAACAATTAAAGATAGAAACAGAACAGAGGCCATCTGAGGAAGCGAGGGAAGTGGGTCTTCCAGGAACTCTCTATAAGGAGTTAATTAGTGTTATTGAGAATTGATTTTGGCATTAAGTCTCTAGGTAACTAAGGCAAGGAGGAGAAATGTCATTGGGTTACACAATGCCCTTCCTCACCACACACACACACACACACACACACACACACACACGCACACACACAAACACACAAACACACTTGCCTAAAGAGAAATTCTTTTTTTTTTCAATTCTTTTTTTTTTATTGTTATTTATGTCTTTTACATTTTGTATTCCCCTCGGGCAGCCCACCACCAATTCACCCGTGATCCATCTCCATGGTCCCCTGTATTCTCCTCTAAAGAGAAATTCTTTTCTAGGAACTAATTTCTAGGACAAGCTTATAACATAGTTACTTGAATATCCTGGGTAGCAGGATAATGCTTTCTC
>PVIJ01009206.1:0-68328 GCA_004024925.1 Scalopus aquaticus
TGGATGGAGAGGGTTCGGCAGATTTGGCCAAGGGCTGTGAACAACGCTCTACACTAGCCCTCCTCACCCCTCTGTTCAGATTCCAGGCTCACCAGGCAACACCTTTCCAGAGACTGGGCTCACAGGAGGGCAGGAGCCGGAGGAGGGGACAAGAGCGCACCTGTGAGAGAACAGGGAGGCTGCCTTTCTGTCGTCAGGTGTGACTTTATCGGGAGGAGGCAACGGCCTGGGGTGACACAGTTAGGGCCAGCTTGTCTGACCTCTCTAGGTGACTGCAGAAGGTCAATGTCAGTACCAGTCAGGTGAGGGCAAGACTCCAGGCCTAGATCTGACACCCAGCAAAA
Source organism: Scalopus aquaticus (assembly GCA_004024925.1). Taxonomy (NCBI): domain Eukaryota; kingdom Metazoa; phylum Chordata; class Mammalia; order Eulipotyphla; family Talpidae; genus Scalopus; species Scalopus aquaticus. The sequence goes on from PVIJ01009206.1 coordinate 345, forward strand.
CTTCTGGCCATCTGGCTTCCCTTGGTGATACAAAATTCACTCCAAACCCATCCTTCCCATTGCCTTGTCATATACTACATCCACTCTAAACAAAAAACTTGAGACTGGGTTGAAATCTTCCCCTATGTCAAATCTTCCCCTGCCTCAAGTGGTCAACTGCTACCACTTGAATGATGGTAATTTATGTGACTACTAATTATAAGTCATGCTTGTATCTGGTATCTATGATACCATTTTATAATAGAGGCAGGAGGCTCTGGATTTAAATCCTGGTTCTGCCAGCCAGACGTAAGTTACTTAACTTTTGTAAGCATGAGTTTCCTCATTTGTGAGAGTTATAATACACTCACCTTCAGGTTCATAGTGAGAATTAAACAAGTTAACATATTTAAAGCTCAAAGCACAGTATCTGTCAAAAAGTCAATTTATCAACATATTTATTCTTTTCCCAGTTACCCCTGGGGCCATGAGTACCAGATTTCATTTTATATTAGTTCAATCTCCTTTCTATTGAGTCTCTTCCTCCTTAATTGGTCACATATAGTAAAAGGAGCCAAATATATATTTACCTACTTACTCATAAAGTTCTCATGAGACTTCATTATAAAAGCAAAAGGTAAAGCAAGCAAAATACCCGTCAACAAACAGCTAAACAAGCTAACTTCTATTTCATCTGAAAATCTTACCTCAGTGATAAATTCTTCAATAATAATAACATACATAGAAATAGTAACCAATTCAGTGTCACAGATTCATCTAGATAGCCCTACCTTTTGAAATGGTAAGATCTAATAATATTGCTTAGTTATTTCCCAGTGTTAAGACTCTCAATTCATTTCCTCTACTCACTCCTTGCAAAGGAGCTACAAATTCTTCAGTTCAGTTATTTACCCTTTTATAACAGGAGACTGATCCTTACTTCAGGAAGAAGGCAGTTACAGGGAGTAGGAAGAGAAGAGATACAACCTGTTGCATAATGTGGGTGATTGCTCCAGGGGAAGATGCTGGGATGGATTTCACCACCACTGAAGTCTGTGTTGCGGTCTGTGACTGAGCCACATGCTGGAGTAGGGTCCTCTGGGGCTGGGAGGGCTGTTGGGGCTGGGAGCGATGGCTGACTGAAAATAGAGGAGGTGATGATATTTCTCCAGAAATCACCACAGCATCTGCAACCAGTAGTTATTTTAAACAAATGTCTATGAGATTGCATCACAGAGAGAAAGCTGATAGTATGAACTAGGAGGTAGGAGACCAGAGTCTGCCCATCTATAAACTGCGTGACTTTCAGAAAGTTACACTTAGCTTAGTTCACTTAGCTTCTTTGAGACTCTGTGTCCTCATGTGTAAAGTGGGACTAATAGAGCTATTGAAAGTATGGGATAAGAGATGTATGTGGAAGCAGTGTGAAAACTATTATAACAAAGGAGGAACAAATTCCACCAAGTTAACTCCTCCTGTGAGTCATTTATTTTCCCTATTAAGGTAACAAAACAATAATCAGTTTTTAGAATCAAATCTCAGACTAATATTTTTAAGAATAGTAAGACAATACAGTTTTTTCCCCTCATGATTCCAGTTCCAAATGCAGTAATTCAAAACCTGAAACATTTATTCCTTTTTATGAAGTGACATTGCCTCTCATCCTTAATTCCTAATTCTAAAAATGACTAGAGGCCTACATAAAACTGCAGAAGAGAACTGGGCTAAGAGTTCCACCTGGATTTTGTCCCACTCTGCCATCAACCAGCTATAAAAATTTGAAGAGGTCACTTAACCACTCAGAGGTTTAATATTTTTTTAAAACGGGATAATAAACATTTTTTCCTACCAAGAAGAGGACAAAATGAAGTAATCAATCTAGCACTATAAATTGTTAAGTGCTAAAATATAAAGCCAAAAAGAACAGAAAAATCAGAGTTCTTTTATCTTCTTAAATTTAGCTGATCTAACACAAATAGATAGGAGTAGAGTGTCAGAAACAATCCCACTTTTTATTCTCTTGCTACAAAGGTCCCATGGAACAAACTCCATTTGTACATACATATATATAGATGTAAAACTATACATCTACATTGGTGGCAATCTATTATCTTTTACCAGTCTCAATTTCAACTTTTTAAATAGTATAAACAGTTACCACTTCTTATTCTACAGAACTGTAACTTTTTTTGAAGCAGACAGACAGAGTAAAGCAAATCTGTAAAATTAGATAAGGGTTTTGAGACTATCAATCATTCTCAATCTATGATTTCATTTTGATCTATAATTTCAAATAGTGATGGCACCATACTTAGAAAAGTCATAGTGGGGTATCCAAGAATAAGATGACCATTACAGAAATCAATCAAAAGTGCCATTTATGTATTAGAGAACTTTAAAACTATCCAATGAAATATAAGTCAGCTTTATTTATTTTAAGATTTATTTTTTATTATTTATTTGTATATACTTATTTACTTATGTATACAAGAGCTGGGGTATAGGCCAGAGGTGCAGAGGGGATGAGAGGATTCACCAGAGGCAGATTGGGGAACAGAACAGGTGGATCTACTGAGATACACTGCTGAGGGGAGCAGCTGGCAAGAAAAGAGAGGTCTGCTGTGCCATGTGGGTTAGCTCTCTAGCTGGGGATCAAACTCATGCTGCAGTGGCTGGCAATAGCTTGACAGTGCTGAGACTTTAACCCCTGAGCCACCAGGGAGGCCCACCTTTATGAATTTTTATAACAAATTCTAGCTAAACACAATTTTCCTACTGTTGACGTACATTTGCCTACATATGATATAAGAAGTTGCAGGCAGTATCACCAGTACTTTCATAAATATTCTGCAGCATCTGACTGGATGTCCTAGTGTGTTTTATATGTACATTTAAAATTTTGTGTTAATAAAATCTTTCACACATGCTCAACCAAACTGAATAAAAGCTAGTCAATGTTTATATTAAACGACAACTACTGAAATCATTTACAAATGAATGAGGAGAAAAAACAAATCATACTAAAATTAAGTAGATTAATGAAGATTCTTATTGATGGACACATTATCAGAAATAAATGACATCTGAAAAGTAAACAAGAAATAAAAATAATTTCTGATGAACTTATTATATGGAACACTTCTGCTGCCCAAACTAATCTTCATAATTATTACATTAAGTTTTTTATTAGAAATGAGATGGATGTAATGTAAACCATTCAAAAGTAATCTTCATTCAAGACACTATAAATCTCTTCACAGTAATTCCCTAGAGTGCAGGAGAGTTAGGAAAAATTAACACCCACCACAGGATAATACAAGAGGCCAGGGCCAGAAAGTTGGCTTTGAAGTCAAAGAAAATGCTCATTGTGACTGAGTGTATGATGGAAGGAGATCAGGAAAGGAGTTCACGAGTGAACATTTGGAAAACAGGTGACGTGACCTTAACTAGCCTATAAACACCATAAAATAGTCACTTATTTCCTTAAACAACTCATTTTTTCCAGTGTCCAACTGCTCATTACTAGAAAGAATTCTACTATTCTGCAAAAGGAAAATCTGTCTCCCTGTCAGAGCGGAGCTTACCTTTCCTCTACCAGATCAGAGTAGAGCGCATCCATTTAAGTGGTTCCCCCCCACCAAAACAATGATCTTTTCCCGTCAATTATACTACAAATGGATGCACACCACTTACCTAGAAGGGGAAAAGCAACCTCTGTCCCCTCATCAGTGCGTTCTGAAAAGGATAAGTAAGGGAAGAAATCATAGGTCTTTCCATCTATTCACCAAGTCATAATCTAGTATAGCCCCAGAAGTTAAAACTGACTTCCCCAAATTACTGTCCTGTGCTTTATTTAGCGCTGTGCTAAGTATTTCTAAAGACAGACACTAGAGGGCTTCTATAATCTTCAAGTGGATTTTCCCTTTTTGCAATTTTAAACCATTAGTCTAAATAATATTTCCTAAAATGATACCAAAGAAATCCTTCTCTGCTTTAGTATTTACATCCTTCAAACATTTGGAACATTGTTTTCTTTTAATCACTACCTAAGAAACCTTAAGTAACCTCTTCACATACTGCATAAATCAGCTCTCCTAACCCCTATTCATATTACTACTCTGTGACCTATTAAAAAATACAAAGGTAATGAAGTATCCAAAATCAAAAGCAGTATTCCAGTGTGGTCACAACAGAATATAAGAAAAATAATCTATATTATGTTCCTGATCTATTTCTCTACACATGCCATCCAAAAACATCGACAGTATTTTGCTGCCAGACCACATTTTAAACAAATACCTAATTTGCTTTCCATTAGAACTCTTCGGTATTTACAGGGATTTAATGTTTTCCACATTTTTTATATTAAAAACGGTTGGCCTTTATACCTTCTTTCTTGTTTGACCCACGTTGTCTTTCCCACAAACAAACAAAAAAATTCAGATGTATAAAAATACTTTATTCTTAGCTAAGACATTTTATCTTCTCCCTGCAACTGTTGTCCTAAATAAACAGATGTTACTTCTGGCCAATTTGCAGTTTTATGTTAGTTGCAATCTCTGTAACAATCTATTTTTTCTCCCTATTTGTTAAAGACAGGATAAATCTCAAGGACAATATGAATTTGCTCTCAGAGCAAACTGGAAAAGGTCTAGAAATATATCCTCCCCAAACAACCATCCCACAAAATCAAGATAGGTAGCTATCCTACCTTAAAACTACTTTTTAAGAGGACACCTACCAGTAGTGATGTATTCAGCAACTAGTTCTGACTCTACCACAGCAATTGATGGACTCTCAGGAGAATGTCTCTTTTCCTGGGTCATCTGAATAGGAACTGCCATTTGACTCAAGTCAATAGTGGGTTGTCTTGGTTTAGATTCCAACTTTTCCTTTACTGCATAAAAAAGTCAGGGGAAAAGTTAACTTTTATTACAAACAAGTACCAAAACCAGAGTTGTCCATGGGAATAACGAACCAGACCTCTGGGGTGACACACTGGCAGTGTCTAAGGAAACAGTGAGTTGAAAAGAAAAAAAGCAGACTGCTATGTATGGCGACAGAGTGTACAATTTGTGCAGCCATACCCAACAATCTATCAAGAAGGACTCATATACAGTCAAACTAAAATCCCCCTGTTGCTACCAGGCCAAACAACTGGGTCTGTTTCTCTTGTACACACTCCCCTTAGGCCATTTCCTTTACCCTTCTTCCAGGTTGTCCCTGGTTTTTTCCTCGAGTTCAACCTGAAAACAAAGGGTGAATAAGTAGTATACAGCATGATCTGCTCTAGGGCACATCTACCCAGACCAGCACAACACTGTAATCAGATTAATTTAGTCTATTAAAAAAAAATCAAATTAATCTCCGAAGAAATGTTCTAATGTCTTACCATGATTCTAAAGAATAAAAATATCTAAGGTTAGGGAAAAAGTCCTCTCTGTTCCTGTAAAAATGTCTTATGTAGTGGTTTGGAATCAAGAATGGTTTCCCTGAACAGACATACTTACTATCAATTTTTCTATAAATTCTATTCATTTGGTTCCCACACTCTATAAGCATTAATGGACGTGGCAGAGTATGCCAAAGATAAGTAGCTGAGGAAATGCCTAAAGCAAAAAATAACAACAATTGAAAGATTAAAGGAAGGCTTACATTAAATGCTAGTATCCTTTGGGTGGTATAGAGTGGAAATTACAACAAACGGTAACAAGTAAGTAAGTTCAATGAATGATCATTCAGAGTATTCCCATCAAGTGTATAATGATAAAATCAAAATAAGCATTTAAACAAAGAAAGCAAAACAAGTCCATAAAGTATATAAAATTTACCCCACAAGTAAAAAAGACATTGCACCAAAAGGTATGGATTCTCACTCTGCCACTAGCCAATTATCAATAAATAACCTTTATATCTTGGTTTACTTGTCCATAAAATGAAAGGGTTAGAGGAGATCAACACTAAGGTCCTTAAATATCTGACAATCTTTCACCTACAGTAATAGTAAAGTCATTATAACAAACATAGATTTTGCCTAGAGTTTACTGAAGATATTTAGTAACTAGAAATACTTACAGAGTCTTGTTAAATGAATACAGTTTTACATGGAAGCTCAAGTGGTTAAATTAATCAAAGAAAAACGAAGACAAAATTAAAACAAATTAAAACGCTAGCAAGGACCACTATGGTGTTTTCTGATCACAAAACTGCCCCACGAATATAAAGAAGGATGGCAGGGCCCCTTCAATCAGCCTCCTATTCTTGAATAGAACAGGCAACAGTACTTCATTTATCCTTGCGCTCAGAAGTGATAGACTATTTCTTTTTGATGACAAAAGGCAACAGGATTGTTCATTTTAAACAGGAAGACAGAGAAGACAGAACTCTGCTTCTTTGCTCCTTTCTATTGACTCTAGTCTCTGTATCCTTCAGTAATCCGAAATCCTACGCACATCCTAATAAACTGTAAGTAGACAGACGGCACCAATGATTACAGACAGGTCCAGAGGGGGGAAATGTGCTCAAATAATAACAAAGAAAATATAACAGTGGTAGTATTTTAGCACAATCCATCTCTAGAGAAAACATGCTTCATTCAGTTGAGCATGTGAATTCATACCTGTTGTCTGTTGGAGTTCTAATAGAGCTTTGATTGTTGAAGTAGCTGATTGTGATTCACTGGATACATCCTGATAAATTATGGTGGGGCTAGTCTCCATTGCAATCTCATGTTCTGACCAATCCTGACGCCGGGAAGCAATTACATGAACTACAGGCTGGGAATCTGTTTTATATTAGTTAAAAAAAAAAAACCCTATAAACAAAGTTTCTCTTTAAAAGAACAATGTTTTTTTTTTTTTTTAATCTTTGTATTTATTGTAAACTCCATGCTTTATCTCCCCAAGAAGATTGTAAGCCCCCAGAGGGCATAATGACTTTCACTTTCATATTCACTCACTCATTCATTCATTCATTCATTCATTCAACAAACTGGGCACCTATGTGCTAGAGTAAATATTTGGCATTGAGGACATACAGGAGCTCAGAGAATAATCAGAGGATGCTCAAGAAGCACACAACCTGGTTGGGGAGACAGACATGTAAAAAGACAAATTACAATTCAATGTGACAACTGTCATAATAAATAGGTGTGCATTTCTGTAGGTGGGTGCATGTTTGTGTACAGTAAGAATAAAATGCTGTAGGAGTCTTACTTTCCCCAAAGCACCTAGTGTGGATAACAAGCTGAGCATTCAACACTTATTGGATGGTTAAATTACGTAAAGGAAATCCTGTCCACCAACAACAAGACTGTATAAGTGATCTAGGAAGAATGATATTAACAGGACATATGTATAACATTTGCAGTTCAACATCTTACATTACAGTCCCAGCTCTATCAATTATTATCAATTAATTCCTTGAGTTTTAGTTTCATTATTTCTAAAACGGCAATGATAAAATTAACTTTCTACCTTGTAAGATTTCTGAGGATAATGAAATATATGTAAAAGGGCTTTATCAACTACGAAGGATAAATAAAAATGTAGAATTAAAGTTTTCAATTTTGAGGTTTTTTTGTTAGTTTCAAAATAAATTACAGTCTTAATGCAAAGCTTATTATATTTATGCTATACACATATACATGTAAACACTAAATGCACATCAAAGCAAGCAACAGAATATTTACTGAGCTTTCCATCAAAAAAATAAGCAGTTTGGACTAAACTATTGTTAAGTTCCTAAAATCCTTTTTTAAGATACCACAGGAAATTTTGTGAGATATAAAAGCATGATCACAATCCCCAAATTTGGGTTATAATGGAAAGGACAAAAAGATGTACATAAGATTTTGTAGTTGGGGATAAAATTAAATGTTTAGGACAAAACAAACAAGTAGAAAGTAAAATTCTGCTTCAAATTGGAATGGTAAGTAAAGTATCACAGAAGAATGAAAAGAATTCATGTAGCCCACAAAATCAGAACAAATAAACATAAGAACCCTATTTTTCTGAAAAGCCCAAATAGGTTGGGGTATGGGGAGCAATTCTTAAATAAAAAAACAAAACCAGTCTTCCCCAAAGTAAAACAAAGTAAACATAGGGTAGATTTAGAATTTTTAATTATCATTAACAAACTATTTCTACCCGCTCTCCAAAAAACACTGGATAAATGCCATACTACATATGTATAATTTCCACTAAACTTTCCCCCAAATCTAGACTATTGACAGACATTATCTAGCAAAATCAAATGCCATGGTGGAAACACTTAACAGTTATTCTTTATTCATTCTAACCAGCTACATAGAGTTTAAACTTAGAGAACTGACTATTAAAGAACCATTATTTTTATATGCCCCAGGTAGTTAGGGTGCTTAGTTACTCTGCACCCTAACTATGTTAAGATACACTGAATATCCTGAAGAAAACAGGGATTGCACTGTAGAGAGATAAAACAGAAAAAGAGTAAAAAGGAAAACAAAGTTCCATATGGGAGAAGCACCTATCAGAGATATCACCCCCAAATAATATCCTTATAGGAACTGGGGAGACTGCTCACTCTCTGTCCACACTCAGAAAGAATAAGTGACCATCAGAGTATTATAGCAAGCAGCAACCCCAACAGCCGTGATACAGAATGAGAGTATGAACTTAGGTGAAAAACTATTCTTTGAGTGATTCCCCTATTTCTGGCTTATGCCTAGACTAGATAAATCTACTGCCTATCAAATCTGATGGTAGAGTGAAACAGTACAATAACTAATACTCCAGGAGAATGATCTCACAAATATCATTTAATTATACAGTACATACAGTATGTATGTAGGCTTACCTTTCTCTTCAAGGATGTCCTAACCCTAGGACAGTTTTCCCCACATACTTATTAGACACCTACTAGATGTTAGGTCCTAGAGATACATACTCTAAGATATCCAAAGACAGAATCAGGCATCACTGTAGAAGAATGACTCCTATATGTTTACTATAAATGGTCTATGTCACAATTCCATAAAATCTTAAGACCTCTCTCCTCTAGAGAGGGCATTTGTTTAATGCTATCAGCAATCCTATGCTAAAATCTTCACACTATCTCTGTCAATCCAGAAATGTCAGTACCAGAGAACTTACTATTTCCCAAGATAATTTCATCTCTGCATAATTATGACAATTATAAAATGTTTTATATGGAGTACAATCAGATCTTCCTATGACTTCTATCTAATGATTCTAGTTTCTATGTATTTACGAAGACATTCTTTTCCCTCTTCCATTCCACAGTCAAGATAAATGACAAAAGCTTCAACGTCCCCTCAATCCAAACTTCATCTTCTCTTCTCTTGTCTCCACCAGACATTTTTCATATAAAATGATTTCCAGACACCCTACCCATCTAAACCATCTCTTCTGAATAAATTCAGGATATCTGTATCTTTTCTATGCCCTCCCTCTGAAGTACTGTCACAAATCCCCAAGTCTTTACTATATTTAACTACCTAGACAGCATCATTCAAAAATCTTTCAAAGCAAATTAATTTAAGATGTTTTGCAAAAGAAGGGCTACATGGTCAAAAGAGACAGGGAGCCTATTCTCTATCTTCATCTTTCACAATACACATTGGCCTAAATGGTCCTGCAAAGTTCTGCAAAATTATGTTTTATCTAACTTGAGTTTATTCTCCACCTGCACCATGACCTACCAAGATCATGAAGCTTCCAGAAAATTCTCCTAGAAACAGTGTGTGGTCTACTTAAAGCATTGTCTTTACAGGATGCATTTTTGTATTCATTTCATGCCTTCTTCCAACTTAAACCACTACCCTTGGTTTTGTCTCTTCTCGTCCATTTTTCTCACATAATACTGCATTCTGTCTAATCCACCTTAAAATGTTTTGGAAATAAACAGAATGGACGTAAAACCTAATGTTTTACTTTTTTAAATAACCCTGGAACCCAGTAAGACTACCTACTGTAAAGGAGTAAATAAGGAAAAAAGAAGATCCAATTAAGAAGGAAAGCTCAGAAGTCGTAAAAGGTATATGGCCCAGTTTTCAGAAAGTGACTAGACGAGTAGGGTTGATCCATTAGGCTTGGTCACCTAGTTGTGTAGGAAAGTGTCACAACAAAGTGAAGACAGAGGCCTCAATTCTAACTTGTGAGGAGACAATTCAGGAATTAGATTAAGGCCTAAACTGCTTCTCTTTAGGGATCAGGTATGGCAGGGAAAAGTTTATAAGTAACAAGTAAAATAAAGAAATCCTGTTGGCATAAAAGATACCTTTATTCCATGACCTGTGTATAAAGGAAATTACCAAAAAAAGAATCTGAAGTCAAGAAAAGGCTGATTCTTTCTTATAGTAGAATGTCTACTATTATAAAGAATAGATGTTAGAAAATCATCAATGGATACTAAAACTAGTAGATAAATGAATGTTTTATAAGAAACATGATATTTATATAGTCTCAAAGTATCTCCCTACATACTACTATTTGTCTGAAAGGGAAATATGCTAACTTCAAAATTGAAAAAGGGAGGACATCACCTTGTAGTTCACATTAATACCATCGATACTGAGACAAACTGACATCATGTGCCGCCTGCTAAAACTAAGGACACAAGATCACATCTCTGGAATTCCTGCTATACCCAATCATGAGAAAACATTAGGTAAAACCAAAATGAAGTATATTATGCAAAGTAAGTTATTTACAGTCTTCAAGAATGTCAAAGTCAGGAAATACAAATAAAGGGTAAGGGACAAATCCAAGTTAAAAATAAAGAGTTATGACAATTAATAGCAATCAATGCATGACCCTGAATTAGACTGCAGATGGGATGGGGGAGAAAGGACTATAAAGCACAGTATTTAACAGTTTATGACATTTGAATGGCTTATAGATTATAATATGTAATATTAAATCTCTTGGTTTCATAACGGTATCTTAGTTATAAAGAGAATAACCCTTAAGAAATATAGACCTGGGCCTCCCTGGTGGCGCAGCGGTTGAGCGCTGCGCTGTGGAGCTGTTGGCAGCGAGTTCGACGCCCAGCCAGGGAGATTCCCACATGGTGTGGCAGACCTCTCCTGCCTCACCCGCTGCTCCGCTCAGCAGTGTATTTCTGATCTGCCTGTTCTGCTCCCCACTCTGTCTCTGGTGAACCCTCTCGCCGCCCCACACCTCTGGCCTGTACCCCAGCTTGTATGTATAAATAAATAAATCTTTAAAAAAAAAAAAAGAAATATAGACCTACAAAATGTTAAGTAACTAATGGCTAAGGACTGCTAGGTAGTGTTTACATTCCTAGTAGGTAAGACACTCATGTACTTCGAAAATGAGCATGATCTTAGATGAACCATTTTACCTGCCCTCTATGAAAATAATTCTCAAAGGGGAATAAAAGGCTAGCATACTCAAGGAACTGCAGACTTAAAAACAAAGGAGGGAAAAGTAGCTGATGTGCTGGACTATGAATGGAATCTATAAATATTCAATCAATATGTCTAAAAGAAATGATTAGGTAATAAGCACCACTTCACTGTAACTTGCAGATAAACTCATTCATATAAAATGCTAAAGTGAATCTCAGTATACTAACAAAAATTACATCACTGATAATATACTAAAGGACACTATTTTCTAACCTGTTTACTAAAATCAATAATTTATTTTTAAGTGGTAAGTTTTCAAAGATCATTTCAAATGCTACCTCCTTCATGAAGCTTTTTCATTCTCTCCTCTCTGGAATGTAAACTTTCAGCCTTTGACATTTTTTTTTTCTTTTGGCTTTTTACTAAAAAATATCTTACACTGGTGAGTTGTATGTGTATCTTTTAAACCCTCTATCCCAGATTTTAAGCTAGTAGAGGGCAAGAACTATACTTTATGCAAACTTTATCGTTTCTAACACAATGTTCAATGTATAGTATTGTCAAATTGAATTAATGGAAAAATCAGTAATTTGAACCTAGTAAGACTAGCCTGGGGTGACTCCACTGAAGAGCTGAAATAATCATGTGTTTGTAAAATATGAAAAATCTGTATTAGAAAAGTGAAGATGCTAAGAAAGCCCTCCAGAGGGAATAATGAGGAGAGTGGGAGAGAATGGAATGAGGGAGAAATGATCAAGGGCAGACAAAATGCTGTGCCTAGATGCACAGAGTATATAAGCAAAGGCATAAATATATCACCTAACAGTAAGGGTGGGGAAGGTAACTAATTAATAGACATTAGCATTAAATTTGTAAGTCTCAAAGCTTTATTTCAAGAGACTTCCTAGAAGAACGCATAACTATCAAAACACTTTGGAAGTCTAGTTTCATAAGTCCTGCCATATAATTAGCACAACCATACAATGATCATCTAACTGGGATGCCAATGAGAGTGAAAGAGGGCACTATTAATAATTATGCTTGACATATGCAGATATAAACTAGGAATCGCCCTGTGCAAACTATAATGTATGGTCATAGTATTTCTTTCTTTTTTTTTTTTTTTTGAGTAGAAGAACTGGGGTGTAGGGCAGAGGTGCAGGGGTGAGGGGGTGGTGAGAGGATTCACCCAGAGACAAGAGTGGAGAGCAGAACAGGCAGACTTACTAAAATACACTGCTGAGGAGAACAGCGGGCTAGACAGGAGAGGTCTGCTGTGCCATATGTGGGTTAGTGCCCTGGCCAGGTATTGAATTCAGGCAGTAGTGAGGATGGCATGCTGAGACTTAACCCTTAGACACTAGGGAGGCCCTTGGTCATTCTATTTATAGCCCACTTATAGCCCACCCCTGGCTACCTGATACTTTCTCAAGGTTCAGCAACAATCATTTCAAAAGGGATGTTTACTTTCCTGCATAATTCTCCTACTTACCCAAAAAGAAACAAAAGGAATCATAGCTCTAAACAATTTTATAATACATACCTGTCAAAACCATCATCTAAAGTTTACCTATTATGTGATGAGCATATATACCATGCAGAAAAAAATGGTAAGCATTACCAAAAATAAAATATCGGTTCACTAAAGTTTTCTTCAAACAAAAGAAAATAAAATCAAAGAACTGACAAATCAAAGCATACATGTATTCCTAAAATCCGTAGATGCAACTTCTACTATGTCAGCACTAATTAAATAAATCAGAAGAAAATGAATCTTACCTTGGGAACTTTGGGAAGACTCCGCGGAAGAGGAACTACTATCTGTATAACTCTGTGGTTCTTCTTTTCCCTCCTGAATTGATGAATTACCAGCCTCTGCCACCCTGGATGCCTGCTGTAATGTTTCTGTGACAAGCTGCCTTGTTTGTTCACTCACAACTGTGGCTTGAAACGTCACTGGTTTGGGTTTTATAAGAACCTAGAAGAAAAGCAGAATTACGTCCATTTTAAATTTTAGAGCACAATTTAAAAAGCTAAACTTCTAGGTTATAAACTGGTATTTTTTTACACGGAAAACAGCACTTTGTACATTTATTGTGCTTTGGGTACAGCACTGTTCATCAAAAACTAAGTCAATCTATGAACAAATTATAATCAAGCCACTTACAATGTTCTAAATGCTAAAACCATGACTCTGACAAGAGCCTTCACCCGTTTTTTTCTTGCCTGTAATGTCTTAAGGAGTCATTTTACAATCAGTACATGACACAGCAGAATGGCAGCCAAAAGCTACGGATGACAGAACAGAAAAGACACAAGGAGACTAGATTCCCAATGGAATTTTTAAGCCACAGTAACAGTCTAGGAATCCTTCGGCAGAACTTTTATTACCATAATAAAAATAAAACCCTAATTTGTTTAAGCCACTGTTCAGGTTTCTTTTTATTAGTAACCAAAAGAAATTCCTAACTGAGATACCTGTACAAAATTGGCTTGCTTGGGATCTAAGTAATCTTTAAAGAGCTCCCTAAAGGAACAATGATTTAGACAGTATTAGAAGCAATACAAAACATGTGGTAAACAAACTCCTAGCAAAGGTCAAAAATCACAGACACTACACAGCAAATAAAATTGGATAAAATTTTCAAACTAAACTTCAAAATTTGGGACTCTAGCAATTGATTTCAATTGGAAATGACATAAAAATATTAACTAACCACATTTATTTTTTTATTTATCCCACACATAAGATTCCAAACTATTTTAGACTCTATTGAGTCATCCATTTCAAGAATACAAGAATGAAAACATGAGCTGTATTATGACTTATATGATGAAGCAAATGAAATCATGACAATTGAAATGACAAGGCAATTCGTACTTAACTTCTAATTACAAAACTTATTTGTTTAGATGTATAATTTATTTGGCTATGACTATGAGGGAATCAATTATAATGACAAATTACTCATTTATGGGTAAATTACACCTTTTACAAAAATTCTAGGATAGCATTTCTCAACCAAAGCTGACATTGCTTCCCTTCATACTATCAGAAAAGCAGTAATACCTGCAAAATAAACAGTAACCTAGTAACATAAGATTAAATTGTGAGTCTGAAATTCCAAGGTAAATTTCCAGTAAAGTTCCTTTATCTTCTATTGGTTGAAAAATGAACAGATCTCTAGCTTCTCCATTATTTAGGCTGCAAGTAAAGCATATCTTGTAAGTAAATGATGTTTTCAAAGTCCTTATTAGCTTATAGAAAGAAACTACTTTCCTTTAGAGTTTGTAAATAACTACTATGCCCCTCAACCTTCTACATCTCAAATAACAAAATGTGCCTTCAGCAACTTTTCATTCTAAAGGGACTCTTTTCCCCAATCTTTCCTCATGACACAACACAAATATGTAAACATATTAGATATGAAAACTACTGAAGAGAGAAGCACAGGTTTTGAAAATAGCTAATTATACCTGCTCGATCAAAACATTTAACAATTTGATTTTTTTAAAGATTATGGATCTTTTCATTGAGATTTCTACTTTGGAATTTTAGGAAGTTAAAATATGCCAGCCAGCATCAAGAAAAACCACTGTATCTTGGAGCCTACCTGTGTTTTCCCTTGCTGTCCATAAACAATTTTTGTTGGGATGATCTTAGCTGCTGGTTGAACTGTGGAACCTATTCCTTTTGGCTGCGTTACAATCATTTTGGTGATGGGTCTTGTAGCAGTGATGATAGCTGGTTTTGCTCCTGTTGGCACTGTCTGAATAGTCTTTTCTCCCTAAATTGAAATCAGTGAATATATAAAAGATTTATATGCATTTACATAATAGAAATTGCCCATTTACTGCCCACAGAAAGGTTTTATCAGGATGATGGAAAAAGTACGACAAAGTACATTTCCAGGTGACAAAAGCCCTGGACTTATTTGTTAATATTTAAGAAGTCCTCTGACCAAATTTCTACCCAAAAGAGGCATTATTTTGAGATGAATTTAAAAAAATTTCCTCGTGTGAGAATATTTATTAGAATATACCATTCACAGAATACATATATTAGTGTTAGAAATTTCTAGAAGAATATAAATTAAAATGGTAATTATGTTTCTCTCTAAAAGTTTAGATTATAGGTCTTACCCTCCCACATCCATCTTTATTTTCTAATTTATCTGAAGTGAATATTTATGTAATAAAAAATTACTGTGTATTTTACCAATAACTAAAGGTGCACTAGCAAAATAAGCTGCCTAAATTTCCCATACAGGAAATTATAAGGGTATGCAGCATGTCTATGTGGAAAAAGTATAAGCAATAGATGGACTTATCAGTAATATTAAAATAATTTCTGTGGTTACATGGGGAAGCTTTGGGCATTTCCCATGTTTTACTATTAGTATGTTACTAATATCACTTTAGTATATTAACTGTATTGCTTAAGCCCATTAACTTTCCACCATTTTAATCTGCTTTCTTCTTAAGTGCCATTTTCATTCATGGAGTCAATACTTGAACTAAATGAAATTCAAAGAGTGATTTTACTATATCACTATATTTTAAAAATTGAAATACGTAAATTAAAAAGGATCTGAAATGTTTCACCTTATCATGCTTCAGCTTTTCTTAATTTTTAGCCATCATCATCACCTAAATGTATGACCGTCTAAAATTAGCAACCATTAAAAACCAAGCACACCTAGGTGAGCTAGTAAAAGATAATCACTGTGAACTTATAACTAAATATGATTATAAAAATCACAAATTTAACTATCGCCTATAATTTTCTAAGAGAAACATGATGTGTCTGCCAATTATGTGATTACTTATTTTAACACATACACACACTTTCACAACAGCATCTCTGGAAAGAGCTCTAGAGTTCATTGGCCAAGAGCTGCTCATTTGTAAGTGGGCATGCTTATTAAGTAGCTAAATGAATCCTATTCAAGTATAACGCCCCACTCAAAGTAGATCAAAACCAACCAGTAAGCTGCTTTTTTGAAAAAAGCTCTTCTGATGTATGTATGTGGGTAGGCCCAGGTATGCAAGTGGTAAGTACAGGTGCATAGTCACATATGGCGAAGAGGACGGTCTTCACCATCCTCTGATCTGCTTGCTTCACTATTATTTCCTGTGTCAAATTGTCGCTATTAAATATATCTAGCAGCTAAGATTTACACATGACTCTAAGGTCTATGTGACTAAAGAATCTAGGGTACATAGCATCCCCTCTCATATATCAACTTCCATGACAGTGCAAACAGACTTTACAGGGTTCTAAAAATCTGAATTCTTGACTTTAACTTTGGCTTACTTTATATGAATTGAGACTAGAATAATCTCTTTTTCCAGATAGTGAAAATTCTAACACTGGAGTCCTATGAACACTGTAGATAGTGATGTCAAGCAAATTTTCATGATATATTACAAAGATGTACAACATTCTATTTTCTAGCAAAGAAGGAACATTACCAAGCTTAAATAATTATGTACCAAGAGTAGGAACAATTGGGAAAAAGTATTCATTGAGGGCTTTATGTGCTAGGACTTTCAAAACAGCTACTAGTTTTGAACAAACAAATCTTTGATAGAGATTATCATGCCCAACATACAATGAGGAAGTAAGGAGAGAAGTTGAATAAATTAGCCAAGGCCAAACAACTATGACATTTAGAGACAAAATCCAGGTTTGTCCAACTCCAAATCTTTTAACAACTGCTTTAAGAACTATAAATTAACAAATTAACATTTTTTTTACTAGCTCAATTAAGTAAAAATGTAAGTAATAAATCCCTATCAATTAATTTAGTCTTAATCACAAATACTTTTCTTTGTCCAGATGAAGCAAGTACTAGACCAGTATCTATGCAGGAATAAAACTATCCTCCAGCAGTGGTGACTTCATAGTTAAGCCAGTAGGATCCTCCATCTGGACCAAGGTAAGCCTCTAAATCATCACCACAAGCAACCTGATTACAAGCTACAAGTTTTAGAAATTACTGTGGTAGGTGGTGTTTTAACGACTATTACATTGCAGTGGTGCTAAATCAAGCCAATGTGGGGTTCCTAAAGTCCTTAGGCAAATACTTATATAGTTGGTCTTTAAAATCCCCAGCAGATTGCTGAATTTGCAGTTCAAGCTTTTACTTACTCCAGCATTTAGCAACGTTGTGACAACGTTTTTGCCTGGGAGTCCTTGAATGGTGGTTCCTTTTCCTGTAGTCTTTTGCACAACAATCACATTGGGCTTGGAAGTCATGGGGATTGTAGTGATTTTGGTAGTCGTTCCTTAGAGAAGGATGGAAAAAAGGAAGCCTGAGTTAAAGACTAGTGATATCTGGCATTTTGTTTATGCTTCAAAGTTTAAGATGACATGTCATGAGACCCAGACAGTGAGGATTAAAATGAAGGACTGAAATGGTCAAGTTACATATTATCTTAGAATGAGAGAATATTAAGAATTGACTCATATTTTTGGGATCTGATGACCAACACATCAAACTCAAAATAGAAAAAGAATCACTATCAGGTTCTCCATCTATACCCCTTTTCAGACTAGTTAATTGAAGCAAATAAGAATCTCAATTCCAAGACAAATATTTCTCCCAAACCCAGTATTACAGTTATGTGAATAGTGTGATGGGGAAAATCTTCAAAAGAGAATATTAAAAAAATTAATTAAATACTTGTCAAAATTCACAGAACATGACACTGAGAAAATTTATAAAAAGAAGTCATGTATTCTCGTGTGGATCAAAAAAGACAAACACTGACACACAGACCAAGTCACAGATTAAACATGTGCTTTTGTAATATGCAACAGTCTGAAGAGTCTGTATATAAAACTCATATATTTACATATATAAATTTTTATTTTTTAACCATTCCGATCTAATTAGTAGATCATATCTACTGATCCAAACATATGATATTGTCCTCCCCCTACACCTTTCTACAAATTTTCTCTTCTACCTAGTCCATTTATACCTTATAGTTTTCTAATTGACTAAGTTGAAAATCCTGGTACAAATCTCTGATTCACATTTGTCTTCACTCCCTGTATCTCCCTAACACAATGAAAGCCTATTAAGTCCTACATTGTATCTTTTCCTGTCATTGATTCCTCAGTGCTTGCACACACTGTATGACATTTACTCAGTAATGTTCATTCAGTGAGTATATGAAAGAACCCAACTTGTCACCAACACATGTCTACTTCCAAAAATGTTATTAATGGCTCTAATATAGGCTCTAAACTCTTGGTTTCTCATATTGTCTCCCTATAGGCTCTAAACTCTTGGTTTCTCATATTGTCTCCCTACTTTAGGTGTCCCCACCAAACAAATAGCTCTGTGGGTCCACTATAACAAACATCCTTAAAAAACTAATTTTATCATGTTATCAGAACATGATGTGATTTAGAACACCATAACGTGAAACTGATCAAAAGCCTTCTCATTCTTATTGAATCTAGTTCTAACTTCCCCTCTTAGTTTTCAAATCCGTTATGATCTGGCCCGTAGCTATCATTTTGATCTCTGTTTCTACTTCACAGTATAAACTGTAGTTTAATAAGTGAATTCTAACAAGCAATGGCTTCCTATTACCTATCACAGAAAGCCAAAACTCCTCTAACTTTCCAGGTTCCACTGACTTTTAATTTTCAGGATTATTCAATATATACCTCTCTTTCAGTGTGCTGGTTTCCACATTGATCCTTGAGCATACCAATCCCAATGCTACTGTTTGTTGCTCCTGTAATTTCCTCTGCCTGTGAAAACAGGCAAGTCTTATTTTTCTTCTATAGGCTTGTATATCATTTGTCAAATGACTAAGCACAGAATAGGTACTCAATAAAAAGCTTATTAATATGTTCTCAAGAAGAAAAATTGAACAAAATCTTATTCTTTCCTATTGGAAAACCTGAGCATCCTCACTAGAGTTTTAAAAATAAGACTGCACTAAGAATAAGAATGCTCTAGTGATATATTAATTTTGGGCAATCGTAATATTTTGGTAATATATTTGCCATCACCTAATATCTCATTAGTTAAGGTAATACACTCAGGTTACATTTAAAAAAAAAAAAAACCAAACTTTTATCCAGGGACCAGCTTTACAAATGCTCCCTCCCCCCACCTATTCTTTATCTGTAGTCTCTGAATACTGTGCTATTAAGATCCAAAAAAAAAAAGCCCCCATTATACACTTATAAAAACTTTAACTCTTAATTCCAATTCTTCATATGTGATTGATCAGGTATGGGTCCTTTATACTCCAGTCTCACCATATATATGATCAATAAAAAATCTTTTAGAAAGTAAGTATGAAAAAATGGAAATGCAAACCACGCTTTAAAGTACAAGGACCACTATTTTGAAAAAACATTAACATGTAAAATTACATTAACACGTAAATATGTATTTATATCTAGGAAAATGTGTAATCTTTTCATTACAGAGGTGACGATTTATGAGACAGTTTGCAAACCAAGTCTTCCAGCTTAACAGAACGGTATGTTAAAAAATAGAAGAAAAAGACCTAGCATAAGGAAAAGTACAGCATTATATAAAAATAAAACATATCTATTATTAAATTTTACAGAAGTATAAAATTCCAGCAAACATGTTTCTGTATCTCAGGTGCTATGTATATTATGTTGAAGAAAGAAGTATTACTCATTCTCCTAAAAAGATCTTCATAGGCTTTCACAGTAGTCAATGTACAGTTATCATTTTACAACAGAATGTACACAAGTTCATTTGTTTTGCATTCTTTAGGGCAGATGATGTGTCTCATATCCATCACTATGTATCATAGAACTCATGCAATATTTAGCTCACAGCATATCAGAAAAACCACTTCTATATATAGACTTTACATTAAAAGACATTTGTAAAAGCTTCAGCATTATAACAGTAAGTTAAAGAACATCAGTTTATTGGCCCAGATTTTACTAGTCACAGATTCTTAAATCACCCCAACAATCTTAACTTCTGCGGTAGTTTTATGTGGCTTTGCTGGAAGAATGAGCAAATGAAGGAACAAATAAAAAAGCATATAAAAACTAGCTCCTTGTCTGCACACTCTACCAAAGAGTAAGAGAATCAAATTCAAGTGCTGTCATTGTTACAGATTCTCATAACAATAAATAACATCCCTGAATAACAATGAATTCATCTCTGAAGGATCCAATCTTCTGCATAAAACCCTCAACAAAACTCATTTTAAAATAGCATCTGTCATTTTCTCTATACATACCAAGTAAATATTTTATAAGATATATGTTCAATAACTGTAAAAATAATGGCACCTTCCATTTAATGGGTTATTTTAATAAAAAGAAAAATTTAACCTTTCTAGAAAGCACTTTGGAAGCATAAACATGCATTCTGGGATAGTATATAAAGGAAGTGAGAACATCACATAATTTATATCAGTATAGAAACAGATATAGAAATGTTCATCACAGTATTATTTATAATGACAAAAAAATTGTCAGCAACCTAAAACATTCAACAATAAGAAAATGGCTAAATTATGATACATTATATGAGAGGGGACAATGTTAAAATGTATTTAATGGCATGGGGAAATATATACTAAAAGGATAGAATTCATTAGATTAGAACTCTAATTTTAAAAAGTACAAACACATACACAATGCATTTATATTAAAAAAATAGAAAAAGAAACACAATTTTAATACATTTCTCTGTGTGGTGAAAATTATAGGTTCTTAGTTTTCTCTGTACCTTTCTGGATTTTCTGAATTCCCCACAATGAGGGAAGTTTTTCTTTAATTGAAAAAAATTTTTTTCTGGAGGTTTAGGCAGGGAGAAGAGATAGACACATAGAAAAGACAGCATGTATTCTTTCTTTTTTAAGCTTGCTTTCTTTTCCTTCAGCTAGATACTGACATATATTCTAAGGAAATTTCTTTGGGGGGGGATGGTTTGCAGAGGAGGAGTAGATTCTAGTGTCCCGCGCATCTGTTCATGGATAAGGTAAAAAAAAACTGTCTACATTCATTCAACCAAGGCTTACCGGTTTACTATGAATGGACAATGAGGACTTAAAAACTACTAACAAACTATTCCAGTATCATGGAACAAGATTACAAAATAAGAAATTGTCTTAATAAAGGATATTGATATGTAACACAATGATCAGCTTAGAGCAAGTATCAGTGAAGCAAAGGTAGAGATAAAACAGGTTCCCTGCAATAAATAAAGTTGTTTCAACCTTGTGTCAACTTAGCCTGCAGTGCTGGGAAAGTTTAAGAACTCTTCCACTAGCCATTAGTTACTTTAAACCTGAATACAAAGATTAACAAAAAATATGTATGCATAGAGTATAAATCTCACTACTTTCTAGAAAATGTGTTTACTTGTATTGCTCTACCCTAGTACAAAGAGCTAAATCACAAATAGGTTTGAAAATAGAGGTCTCGTGACATCTAGACATTACTTCAAGTATACGATACTATGAATTCACATGTAAGTAAAGAAAAATCCTTTTGGTCACAAAAAGTTACAAACCAATAAAAAAGTGATCACTTTTTGAAAAATGTTTTAGTAAGTGCTTTATACTATTTAAAGATATTGTCGATTATTAAGTTATGATTTGAGTTTTAACTGTTATTTAAAATATCCTCCTAAAGTTGGAGTACGATGATTTTTTTCCCCTAACAGTTTCCAAGCCTTTCTCAATTTGGCAAACGCTGAATTTTCTCACTTACACTTAAAAGTAGAGCCAAATTTAACAGCTTTAAATATAGTTTTTATACCAATACCATGCCCTATTTTGCTCTTTTTTTTTTTTTTCACTCTGAGTTATCAGCAACAAAATATCACTGCCAGGAAACTCAATCCCTTAACTTTAAAAAACTCACCTGGGGCATACAAAATATGGCTAGTCTACAAAAATAGTAGACAGTTAAAGTCCACAAGGATTGCTTAATCAGCGATTATTTACAACATTTTAATTAAAAAATAATAATCAATGAAAATGGATGATGTGTTAACATATCATGTCGAGGGTTCACAACCCAAACACTGCAGGAATTAATGAACCAATTAAAACCAAGTAAGTTCCAAAATACCAGTAAATATTACTAGACTTCACTATCTGAGTAAATTATTTTTAAAAACTGAACAACCAATATAAATGGTGAAAAGTAAATATATTCAAGTACTTTTATTTTTAATAAGCTAAAGTGACATTAGTAATTGGAAGGATGACTTATGGCTGTCAAACATATTAAGATTAATAGATACTAGTTCTTCCACTATATAACTGTGTGATCTTGAACAGGATGATTTCACCTCCCTAAACTCAAATCTGTTTGTAACTGAAAATTGAGGATGATATCAGCTATCTCAAAGTTCTGGGGTCTGAATGCATAGACAAATCACAGAATACTTCATAAATGAAAAATTTCTATGAAACCTAAGCCATAATCTTTCCATTCTGATTCAAACAACCAAAGGTTCTTTCAATTTTAGAACTATCAAAAGCTTAACACATGAATATTTAATATCAGAGTGAAAAACTATACTTAGATCACTAAACACCAGTACTAAAAACAAAGTTTTAGATTTCTAAGCAGAAAAGTGAGATCCAAAAAGACTCCTTCGACAATGAAATGTGGTTTTCTCTCTTACTGAAGGTGAACTATACCTTAACATATTTCAGATATACCTACCAGACACTATGTTACTGCTAATTATCTTGCCCCCCAAGGTAGCCAATGATTTGGGCACTACTGTAATGATGCTACCACTGGTAGTTTTCACATAGGTTGCAGCT
This sequence comes from Scalopus aquaticus, assembly GCA_004024925.1. Lineage (NCBI taxonomy): Eukaryota > Metazoa > Chordata > Mammalia > Eulipotyphla > Talpidae > Scalopus > Scalopus aquaticus. The sequence goes on from PVIJ01009206.1 coordinate 23,509, forward strand.
CCAGGGGTTGCAGCCATCCGACCTATGGATGGGCTCACTGTTGGCCGGGTATAAGTCGCCTGTGTACCTATAAAAACAGACATGTCAAAGGAAAAACTTGTCAGCACTTATAGAAGAGTGACAATGTACACTGATTAACAATAATTTAATGTAACCTAGATTGCTTAAACTTAGAAATGGAATTTCAAGATGTCAAGACATTAAAGTTACAATTTAAAACCAAACTTCCAAGGCACAATTCAGTTAATTAATTTTACACATAAAATTTTGTGACATGTTATATCAAATTACTAGTCCCAAGAAAAAAGCATAACTAACTCTGTTCCCTTCTTTCACTACCCTTCTTCCACTACTTTTATGCCAAAAGAAACTTAAGTTTAATCATCTTTCCTGCCAGAGCATTTTGGATATTTCTGTTATATATGTTAAGGTCTCTACATCTGTTTTATGCTGTCTCAATGCCAAACCCAAAGTCAGCTCTCGGCATATAAGGCAGTATTGTTTGCCTAAAATTTTATAAACCTTTACTGCTTTGTATTCTGCTACCCTCTAAATATATTTCCACATTTTAAGTTCATTCCATCACTTTACTAGATTTGAAAGCTGAGGCTGCCAAGATGTGCCAGGAATATTTCTCTTTAGCCTAAAAACTTCACTATTTACACACTTCCTCAACTTTAACTGACCCATTAGAATATTTTTCTCCATGTTCCTCAAAAGAGTTTACACTTTTCCCAATATTTCTAGGCCTTCTTCCCCTAAACAGGAGTTGAAAACTAAACAGATATCCTGTTACAGTTTCTTACTAATCTGGTCAGCTCATAAATACTAAATAGCTAAGTATTATTAGTTTTGGAAAGAATAAGGACAACAACGATAACACCTTCAACTGAAAAGATAGCCATTTTCAATGACTCCTCTTCCCCAAATCTTTTCCCCAACTAATTGACCTTTTAAAAAATATAATCACTACTCAAAAAAAGGGACAGCAAGAAAATTAAGTAGAATTAGTTTAAATTTGTTACAAACATACATCTGAATGTTTATGCAAACTACCTAGTGCAAAGTAAACATACCAATAAAGATACACAGTTTGAATCAACTGAATTGTAACGGAAGAATTTTTCAACTTAACTTTTTGTTTAAAAAGAGAGGGAATTGGGCCTCCCTGGTGGCGCAGCAGTTAAGCGCTGCGCTATAGAGCTGTCCGCAGCGGTGACGCACGTCCTGCCTTGCCCGCTGCTCCCCTCAGCAGTGTATTTCTGTCAATCTGTCTTTTCTGCTCCTCACTCTGTCTCTGGTGAACCCTCTCGCCACCCCACACCTCTGGCCTGTACCCCAGCTTGTATGCATAAATAAATAAATCTTAAAAAAAGAGCAGAAACTCCAATATGAATATCAGTTGATGCTTGTGTGGGAAAATAAAAAGATTTTTAAAATAAATAAGCAAATAAATAAAAACAAAAAGAGAGGGAATTATTCTATATACATACATTTAGTGTGGACACATTATTGTTTTACACTACTTTTACTAGGGAGTGTGTGTGTGTGTATGTGTGTATGCAGAGAGAGAGAGAAAGCTAGTAGTGGTTTATATATATAATATATATAATATATGTTGCCATATATAATAACATATATTATATATAACATGTTATATATAGCATATATATTATATATATAAAGTGTGTGTGTGTGTGTGTGTGTGTGTGTGTGTGTGTGTGTGTGTGTAAACCACTACTAGCTTTCTACCAAATGGAAAAAAATGGGAAGGGGGTAAGTATGACAGATCTAATACAGGAATAAGTATCTTCAAAGCACAGGCTTTGCACAAAGACATAAAGTAGAATGTAGTTGCCAGAGGTTGGGGGAAGGTAAAAATGGGAGTTACTATTTAATGGGAACAGAGTTTCAGTTTAGGAAAATGAAAAAGTTCTAGCATACATGGAAAGATGCCTGCAAAACAATGTGAATGTATTTAATGCCAGGAACTATACACTTAAAAATAAAAGTGGTAAATTTCATGTTACATATATTTTCCCACAATATAATGGAAAAAAGTGCAGGCTTTAGAGTCAAACAGATCTGGGTTCAAATACCATTTCTACCATTTTTTGACTGTATGACATTGAACAAATTATTTAATCTAAATTTGTGTATTGTTGCTGAAAATGGAGATATTAAAGCCTAAGGGAGATTAAGTGCCATGTTTATACAGACTTTTATATACTGGCCAGTAAATGATAATGTACAAATTCAAGACGGGTATCAATTTACATTACTCTGATTCTGTCTCCTAAATACTGGCCCTCCTCAAAGAGTTTGGTTAAGGTTTATACAAGTTTAAAGTAACAGCAATGGCTAATTCTAGTATTAACAGTAATAGTAATAGTTATTGAGCACTCTTCTGAGTACTTTACATACCTAATTTCACTAATATTTACAAAGACACTATCTAAATAGACAAGGAGAAAGATTTAGAAAATTAAATAACCCATTCAAGGGCACAAAGGGTACTGTTTAAAATGTTCTGCACTGTCACTTTCTTGGGTAAGGTTGCTGGTTGCTCTCCTATCTGGGAAAAAGCTATACCGTGCGTCCTCTGAATAATGCCTACTACACTGTAATGTAATATAGATGTTCAACATCACCAGAATCAGATCCTTGTGGGCTAGGACTGTACTTTCATTCAATCAGCAAATTCTGACTAAACACCTACCTAAGACAAGCTCCACATATACATGAAGATTAAAACTGACATGCTCCCTTATGCTCATAGAGTTTATAGTCTAATTAGGTAAACAACATTAAACAAATCAATAAACATGTAGCTAAGAAACTGGAAGTTATAGTGCATGCTGTATAGGAAAAGAAAAAAGGACCGTGACGATAGTAAGAGAGTTAATTTCAATTTGGGGGGAGGGAAGATAGGAAAAGCCTTTTTGAAGAACTGTCTCATTAATCCCTGTATTTCCAGTGTCAAGCACATTGCTGGTACAAATAAATTACTGGATGAAAAAATGATAAAACGCATGGACCAATGTCAAGAAAACTTACCAGTAGGAGTGGTTACCAGTTTAGTTGTCATTATTGCACCATTACTGCTAACCACCATAATAGGGGAATTGCTACTGGTGGGCAGAGTTGCTGTGACTGGTTTTGGTAAGATTTTACTTGGTTGAACTTGTTGCGTGATGATTTTAACACCTTTGAAAGAAGAAAGATATATCTCAGCACAAATTTTTAAAAAATATGTGCTACCCAAGAAGGCAATAGTTACATGCTATTCATTAAGCCTTGTCTAAAGAGAAGTTTTTTCATGTTGATGAAACCCTTTACACTTTTATTCCTCAAATTCCTATCTTTGCTAATTTCTCTCACTCGGGAATACAACTAAAACATTACAAAAGTTACTAAAAGTTTTTAAAGAAAAATGTTTTTTCTTTGGTCTAGGATCATGATATATAAAAGTTTTCAAACCAAATTAGTCATTGGTCTAAACTTTTATAGACAAGTAAACAATGTGTTCCATGCAAATGACTGGGATGAAAAAATTAGGATAAGACCTGAAAATAAAAGTTAATGCTTTTATATATTCCCAATTACAACAAAGACTTCTCATAATGCCTTAAACATAGAGGTCACTGAAAACTATAAAGACAAGAATATTTTCTTCTTGAGACTTTATTTTTAAAATGACTTCTTTCTAAAAGAAGTGAGGTATTTCTAATAGTTCACTATCAAATACAGAATACAAAATAAAGAATATATTGCTATTGCCCCCTATATTAAATAAGCCTATGGACAAAAACTTGACTGTAATACGTAAAAATAAAGTTAAAAAGATAGGGTTTTGATGTAATGATTTTGTTTTTACATGTTCAGAACTTCAATTTTTATGTTATAATTGTTAAATTGACTTTCCAAATGAAAAACATCCACTTAAAAGGAAATCTCTTATGTTATCTATAAATTTAATTACTAAAAACTGTTAACTGAGGAAGTAGTTTTTGCAATACATTTTCCCCACTAACTTCATAGATATAATTCATGGAATAGAATACTGCTATAAACAACTAAAAATATTTTTACATTTTTGAATGGTGATTTAGGTTGAAGCATTAGGAAGAATGCAAATATGTTTATTTAATAATAATCTTAAATAATTTTAAATTTATAGCCAACAAAGAAATTAAATCTATGACATGTAGCACAGTGAGGTAAATTACTCAATCTCTATGTTCAGCTCTCTCATCCTTAAATAAAGACAGTATTAGTATATATTTTCTAGGGCTTTTGTGAAGATTAAATAAATCAAAATTATAAAGTGCCTAATATATAATGTAAGAATTCAAAAATAAAGTTATTGTAAATAATTAATTCTAATTATCACGAACAGCAAAAAATAATTTCTAGTATTACCTTATTAATGTTTAAGACACACAAAAAGAAATCCACAAAGAAATAACCACACAGAAAAAAACTAAGGGACTCATAAGAGATTGCTTTGCTCAGTCCTATGCAGGCAAGTTGAGATTTTGGACCAAGTGGAAATTTTTCTAGAAAAATATATATATCAAAATTACATCAGAAAAGAGATTCTAAAATAACAAATTCCATGAAATATATTTTTAAGAGCTCATCCCCATTTGCCAAAAAATAGCAGGCTGAGATAGTTGCACAGGACAATGCCAAAATTTATTAAAAAGAAAATAATTCCAATGTATTTGAAACCTTTCCTCCTAACAGTTCTAATCAAAAGAAGAAAAAATTCACAGCTGTGCAGTGATTGATATTGACTAAATTTATTGGGGCAATCATTTTGCAATGCATGCATATATCAAATCATTATGTCATAAACCCAAAACTAATACAATGTTATATGTAATTGTATCACAATTAAAAACAATCAAACAAAAACCATTCCAAAGATTGATTTCTGACAAGAAATTATATAAGGAGTTCTGCTGACCCGCTAACCTAATGAAAATTGGTGAACTAAAACCACCATTAAAAAGCTCTAGAAATGGTCCCTTTGACAAAGGAAAAAACATCTATCCAAGAAAATGCAGAAAAATGTGATTTAAAAAGTCAAGATCTGTGGTATTTATAAAAAGAACAGTTCTTCCTTCTCCCCTTCCACTGAGGCAGATTCCTCTCCAGAGCACTTACACAGTCAAAAACACATGGATTCTGCTTTTTCCAGCTCCCAATTGGAGGGTTTTCTTCTGAGGAGCAGGAGGGCTTCAGTTTAGCTCATCTTGCCCCCAGGAAGTTGCTGATATAGCTAAGACCTGGACAAATGCAGTCAAGAAGCAGGTGCTTCCTTGTTCTGCCAAACCCCGTATTTGTGGGAAAAAATGCTCAACCCTTGCACCCAGCACCAGTGAGAATACTGGGATCCTGATCAACGTTGTTCTGGCTTGTGTGCCCAGGAGGAGTGAGTCAAGAGGATCTCAGGCTGCTACCCGCCTTACCACCCCCTTCTTTTACTAAGTGCTCAGTTCCCAGAACAGGGATACCATTCAGAGAGAAGCTTGACATTGACCCCTGCCCACTCTCCAAAGCGCCAGAGTTTCCTGGGGGTAGAAAAAGATCATAAAACAGAGAGTTCTATATCTTCCCAACAAGGGTGCAACATTAGAACATTAGAAATTTTGAAATCTCCCGTCTTCAATAGAAAGAGAAAATTATTTCATTTATAAAGCACTATGTAGTAGAAATTACACATGTAAATTACAATCATGAGCAAGCACTAAGAAAACAGAAAAAAATAACAAACTCCGAATTTTCTGTAAAACCATAGGGCAAGAAAAAAGAAATCAGAAAACAAATAGCAAACTGGCAACTTAAGCCTTACCATATCAATTACTTTAAGTGCAAATGATGTAAATATAATATTTAAGAAACAAAGACTAAGTATACAACCATACTATATGCTGTCTACAGGAAACTCAATACATACAGGTTCAACGTAAGAAGAGGAAAGATATACTAAGCAAATATTAATTAAAAGGACATAGGAATGGTTATATTAATAGCAGATAAAGCAGACTTTAGAGCAAAGAAAATTATTAGAGGGAAAAAAAAAAGGACAGCACATAATGTGAAAAGGACCAAACTACCACTAAGACACTGTCTCCAAATAGGACACACCAAAGAAAGATGCATCAACACACATAAAGCAAAAACTAAGAGATACTTTCAGTGTTCATAATTGAGGACTTCAATATTCCACTCTAAACAACTGATAGAACCACTAGACAGAAAATTCAACAAGGACATAGGAGAACTGAACAACACAATCAACCAATAGGATCTAAATGAGATCTCCATAACATTCTCCAAACAACAATAGAATAGACATTTTTTCCCCAGGTACAATGGAATATTCACCAAAGTAGGACATATTCTGAGCCAAAACAAAAACTACAAAAAAAATGTAAGAACTATCTCTTTTGGGTCCTCGATGACAAAATAAAAAAATAAATAAAAACAGCAGAAGGAATAATGGTCATGGCACGAACAGCCTATTTGCTTTATCAACTGAAGAAGTCAAAACAGTGGAGGCGACAGCTGTCAGACTTATCCCATGCAAGTGTCTTCGACACCTGTGTACTTCCCAAATGCATGTGAAATTACACTGCTGCACGAGTCTTGGCATTCCTGTCAAGGTAGTCAGGCACTCACTCTTATGCAGCCCAGAAGGACTCAACACTCCCACCCTGATATAGAACTGTAGATGCTACCCAACCACCTCATCCAAACACCATGTAAAGGAGCTAAGTCCTCAAGTCTGAAGAGAAACTCTGGGGATATCAGACTTAAAAAAAAAAGATATTTTTTAAGAAAATGATACAAAGGTATGTTCTCTAACCATAATGGAATCAAAGTAGAAATCAGCAGTAGAAAGATCACAGAAAAATCTTCAACACCTTAAAATTAAAACACATAGTTCTAAAATAATCATCAAAGAGATCTGAAAGTAAATTTAAAACACACAAAATTCAATGACAATGAAAATACATGTATCAAAAAAGTGGGATGTACCTAAAGTAGGCTAAGAGAAATTTATCACTTATTTATTTATGTGCATACACACAAAGGTGATGTTTAGAAGAGAGAAAATGTATTAACTCAGTAATCTAAGTTTCTACCTTAAGAAACCAGTGAGCAAAGTAAACACAAAGCAAGAAGAAGGAAACAAAATTCAAAAAATGATTAAAAAGACCAATGTGACAAAAATTTAGTTCTTCAAAAACTGATAAACCTCCATCATGTCTGACAAAGAGAGAAAAGATACAAACCACCAATATAAGAAGTAAACAAGGAGCATTAATAATATGCTCTAACTACTAAATGGATAATACGAGATTACAACCAATAATTTTACCTAAATTCAATTTAGAACTCAATTACTTGAAAGTCATTAATTACCAAAAATCAACCAAGACAAAACAGATAAACTGGACAGCCCTATAACACTGGTCAATAGAGAGATCATAACTGACTTAAAAAGGCCCTAATCTGTAGAATCTTGGTGTGCTGAACATGAATATAACCCTGAAAATTTTTTATTAGCTCTCATTTTGAAGATATTTCATATAATTCATTTTATATGTTTCACCGTGTAAACTTACCCAGTAGGACTGCAACAACATCCTAAATCAGCCTATAATGATGTCATATTGCAGCGCATTGCATAATACCATCACACACACATCATCCAGAGTTGATTGCATCATTTTCTGATGCAATGCAATACTTCTGCCAGGCAGCTGCTGAAGCAAGCTGACGTCAGCAGTGCACTATAGAAAGCCCTGTTGGAAAGGTTGAGCATTGAAAATATTTCAGACTTTGTGCGAGACAGTTGAAGCTACTGTTCCATAGAACTGTTATGATTTTATCCATTCAGGCACAATACAGAACAGTCATGCTTTGAACGTGCATTAATAGCGTGGACAATTTCTGCTCTATTTGTGGGGAAGCGACATTTGCCAACCAGAAGAAAAGTATCACTTCTCAAGTGAAGAAAGCTTATCATCTTTACTTCGGATGCAAGGTTGGTGACCAAGACAAGCCTTGGGCCCCGCATATATGCTGTGCTACATGTACAACACAGCTTTCACAGTGGTTAAATGGAAAAAGACCATCAATGCCTTTGCCGTCCGCATGGTGTGGAGAGAGCCAAGCAACCACATAAAAGACTGTTACTTCTGCTTGGTTCCTCCTCTTTCCGGTGGAATAACGAAGCAAAAGAAGTCGAAAATAGTCTACCCAAACATTCTGTCTGCATTGAGATGACCAATTCAACAACTTGCTGCAGGGTGATGCAAAATAAACATGGGTGCTTTTCACCTAGTATCTACAAACTTTCTGTTAGGGCAGAAAACTACAAAGAACTAGTAGAAGACATGCCAATGCAGTATCAGAAACTTGGCTGCAATATGTCTCTAAAGATCCACTTCCTTCATTCCCATCTGGATTTCTTCCCTGAAAACTGTGGTATGGTTAGTGATGAACATGGCGAACATTTTCATCAAGATATTGCATCAATGGAACAAAGATACCAGGGAAAATGGTCCACTACAATGCTGGCTGACTACTGCTGGACAGAGATGCTCCTGAGCAGCTGTACAAGAGACAAGCGAAGAAATCTAAGAAGTAGTCTATGACTTGATTTTTTACAGGTATTAACCATAGGCCTATTACTATTGGCATGCATTTCATGATGTAAACATCCATTTATTGCAGATTACAAAAAAACTAGAGCCAAAATTAGAATTTGACTGTCATATTCATGTTGAGCACATACAAATTGATAGGAAATGACTAATTTTATTTCAGTAACATAACTTTTGTAAAAATTTGTTGACCAGTGATTGGCATGCATTTCATGATGTAAACATCAATTTGTTGCAGATTACAAAAAAAACTAGAGCCAAAATTAGAATTTGACTGTCATATTCGTGTTGAGCATATGCAAATTGATAGGAAATGAGTAATTTTATTTCAGTGATGACTTTTGTAAAAAAATTTGTTGACCAGTGTAATCATTAAAGAAAGTAAATCCATAATTATATACTCCCCACCCCAAAATATCTCCAAGTCAGGTGATTTCACTGGCAAATTTTATCAACTTTTAAAGAAGAACTAACATCACTTTTATACAAGCCTTTCCAGAAACTAGGAAAGGAAGAAATATCTCTGAACTCATTTTATGAGCCAGTGTTTCCCTGATATCAAAACCAGACAAAGACGATACAGGGAAAAAAGGAAAACTATAGACAAGTATCTCTATTGAACACAAAAGTTCTCAACATAATATTTGCAAATGAGGTCCAGTAATGTATACAAAGAACTATACATCATGACCAAGTGGTATTTCTTTCAGATAAATAAGTTTAGTTCAACAGAAAATCAATCTATGTAATCCGGCATGGCATATCATAGACAAAATGATCATATCTACTGGCACAGGAAAACAATTTGCCAAAATAAAAACCCCATTCATGATAAAAACTCCCAGAAAGCAGGAATGGAGGGTAACTCTCAATTTCATAAAAAGCATCTACAAAATGATAGATGACATCATACTTAGTGATGAAAAACTGAATACTTTCTAGTTAACATCAAGAACAAGGTAAGGATGCCTGCTCTCTCTACTCTTAATGAGCATACTACTGGAAGTTCTAACCAGTGGAAAAAGACAAGAAAAAGAAAAGGCATACATATCGGGAGAGAAGAGGAAAAAAACTACTGGATAGCCTTTTCAATAAATGATATTAAAAAGCAACTAGATATCCACAGGCAAAAAATTTAACCACAACCTTAAACACACTATATACAAAAATTAACTGAAAAGAGATCACTGATTTAAATGCAATATGTAAAATTCTTTATAAAAAGTAGGAGAAAGTTATTAGGAGCTAGGATTAGGTAAAGTCCTTCAACTTGATATCAAAAGTATAATCCAAAGAAGGGAAAACTAATAAACTGGACTTCATCAAAATCTACATTCGTGAACCTACCCCTATTTTGGGATTTTGTTAATAACACATTCCTCCACTAACTGTGATGATAAGTTTCTAAAAGTAATGATGGCATAAGATTCTACAATTCAGGGGCTTTAAGACCGATGGGAAAAAATAGGCTTAGAGGACAGAGGTTTTGTGTACAGCTAGAAAAGCTATTATAAGCATTTTTACAAAGAATAAAATAGAATCTAAACAATACTACTAAAGTAAATCCATGCAGACATGGTCAATTAATTTATGACAGAGGAGGCAAGACTATACCATGGGGAAAGAACAGTTTCTTCAATAAATGATGTTTGGAAAGCGGGACAACCACATAAAAAGAATGTAATGACGCTACTATCTTACACCATATACAAAAATCAACTCAAAGTAAATTAAAAGATTTGAATGTAAGACCTGAAGCCATAAAACTCCTGGAAAAAAACCCTAAGTAGTAAGCTCCTTGACAATGATTTTTTTGGATTTAATACCAAAAGCAAAACTAAGTAAGTAGTACAATATCAAACTATAAAACTTTTGCTCAGAAAAGGAAACCATCAACAAAATGAAAAGGCAACATAAAAATGGGAAAAAATATTTGCAAATAATATGTCTCAAAGAGGCTGATAGCCAATACATATTTTTTAAAAACTCACGCAACTCAATACAAAATAAGAACAGATTAAAAAAGGTGCAAAGATCTCAAAGACATTTTTCTAAAGAAGACAAATAGTTGAAAAGCATATGAAAAGGGGTTCAACCATCAGTAAATGCAAATTAAATGTTCAACATCAGGGAAATGCAAATCAAAACCACAATGAGATATCGCCTCAAATCTCTTAGAATAGCTATTAACAAAATGACAAGAAATAACAAGTTTTGGCAAGGATGTGGAGAAAAGGAAACCCTTGTGCATTGTTGGTGGGAATGTAAATTGATGAAGCAACTATGAGGTTCCTTAAAAAAATTTTAAATTTAACTGTCATATGTTCCAACAATTCCACTTCTGGAATATTTACCTGAAGAAAACAAAGACACTAACTTTAAAAGGTATTTGCATCCCCATGATTATTGCAGCAGCATTTACAACAGTCAACACATGGAAACAGCCTAAGTGTCAATGACAGATGACTGGATAAAGAAAATGTGATATAAATAAATACATACACGCACTGACACAGAACTATTAAAAAAAGAAGGAAATCCTGTCATTTGATAAGATGGAGGATTGCTTGAAGTGTTATGCAAAGTGAAGTAAGTAGGAGAGAGTAAGATAAATACTGTACAACTTCATTTATATAGAGAATATAAAACAAACAAAACACTGAACTCTCACACACGGAAAACAGACTGGTGGTTGCCATGGCTAGGAGACTGGCTGAAATAGATGAGTGTGGTCAAAAGACTTCCAGTTCTAAGATAATAAGCCCTGGATATATAAGGTACAACACGGTGATTATAGGTAACGATACTGAATTATATAGTTGAAAGTTGCTAAGAGAGTAAATCTTAAAAAGTTGTCATAACAAGAAAAAAATATTGTAACTTGTATGTGATGTATATTAACTAAACTTACTGTGGTAATCATTTTGCAATACATATGCAAATATCAAATCCTTATGTCATATACTTAAAATATCACATGCAATTATATCTCAATTTTAAAAAATAATAAAATGTTCCTATAAAAATTAAAGAAAAAAGCCACAAATGTCAGCATCTTCCAAATTCCTGTTTGACTAGCAAATGAAGTTTGGATTCATTGGGGGGTGAGGGGTGTCTATTTTCTCTTCTTAAAAATACTACATATGTTGAGACACTTTAATTTCCACTTCTCTGAGCCTTAGTTCTACCTGTCTTTCTATGCAATATTTTTATGAGTCTATAAATTAGAGTAATTAACTTTACTAGCTCTAAGTTCCCACTATTCTGGAGATGCTCAATAAACTGCTAAATTGTGATTCCACAAACTTTTTCACTGAACACAAGGTCCTAAAATGGTAACACCTCTGCCTATAACAATGTTATGACAAGTTTATAATACAGTCATCTAACACAAGACTTGTCAGACTAATTTTTCCACTATCCACTTCCCATAACCCCAAGGTCCTAGAGTATAATTCTAAAAGCTGAATTTATTTCCTCAGTTTCCTTTATCTCTCCTGAGTTTACTCAAAAAAGTTACTGCTATGCAAGCTGCTCTTTTCTCACTTTTCTATTTCCAAACTCGAGTACTATGTAAATATTTCCAATAGATTAAAACTCTGGTGCTTGAGGAAAATATATACAGAAATTTATCTATCTATATCTATCTATCTATCTATCTATCTATCTATCTATCTATCTATCTATCTATCTATCTATCTGTCTGTCTGTCTGTCTGTCTGTCTGTCTTTAGACAACTAATGATTGGGGAAAAACTATTATCTTGTAAACATTTTCCAGTTACCTGACTCCTGTTTGATTTGAATGGTAGGCTTGATACCAGGTGGCAAAGGAGACTGCTGAGGCTGTTGCTGATGAGATACTGGAGAAGGCTGGGCCACCTGTTGTTGTGTCTGTTGCTGCACTTGATGTAACTGCTGCTTAGGAGACTGCTGATGCTGCTTAGGAAACTGTGCAAGGATCTGAGTTGGAGTACCCACTAAACTTTTGGGGGAAGGAAGTCTGGTTGATGTCATTTTGATTGCTGATGTAGATACACCTGTGAAAAAGCAAGGGGAAAAAAGAATAGTAAGGCATAATTAAAGTAACTTCTAGATATTCCAGTGTATAATAGTTTAAAGACTTCGCAAACCAATAAAAATTTATTAAGCATCCAGTGTGGTGTTTTATGTATTTGATATTTAGTTTTCAAACTTTGCAAGGGAGGCTTAAAATGAATCAATTTAAACATACCATCTGTTAACATAATTCATAATGAAATTTAAACATGGCACTAGATAAAATAATTCACACTAAAACACAGAACTATATTTAATATGGTATAGTTAGCTTTATATCCCATTTCCAGTTAACTGTAAATTAAAGTCATTTCTTGAGAGCACTAAGCCATTAAATAATCATGTAAAAAGTTACAAGTGGGCATACTCAATATATTCACAGTAAAAATACTCTGATATAAGATTTTAAGACTTTCTGTCAGTGCAATATTAATATAAGCAACCATGCATAGGTAAGAAATACAAATGACTTCCATTAAACACAATGAGTTTGTGAGAAATTCCTTCTCTCCTGAATTTTTCAGCTGTAATCTTGTATGATTCAATAACAACCCAACAGGAAGATTTTCTAGAAATGGGGCCTCCCTAGTGGTGCAATAGGTTAAGTCTCAGCACTATGAAGCTATCCGCAGCCATTGAAGCATGAGTTTGATCCCCAGCCAGGGAGCTTCCCAAATGGTGCAGCAGACCTCTCCTGTCTCACCTGCTGCTTCCCTTAGCAGTGTATTTCAGTAGATCTACCCACTCTGCTCCCCACTCTTGTCTCTAGTGAATCCTCTCATTCCCCTGCACCTCTGGCCTAGACCCCAGTTCTTGTATGCATAAATAAATAAATCTTTTTTAAAAAGGAAATTACATTCTATTTCAGAAATTTTAAAAAACAGTATCACACTTAGATAAAATGTCTGTGGAAAATGATAAAGTTGGAAATAGAACCTTGAGAAGTCATTCTGACTCTCTGGGCCTCAGCTCCCCTATTTATTGAATTTCTCCTTGGCCACAAGTCTGTAATGTTGCTAATGGATGAGGTAAAATCAGATTGAGAAATACTTGGAAACAAATGGTGTAGTCAGAATCACATGGCTCACTCAGATGCTTACACATTCTCATCTCATCCATCACCACCCCTCCAGTGACATGTATGGACTATCTGGGAAGCTGTGCTGAACAAGATTATCTCTCCCCTTATGGTGCCCACATTTATGAGTCAATGTAATAAAATATTATGTAAATGGGCCTCCTTGGTGGTGCAACAGGTTAAGCGCAGCACTATGAAGCTCTCCAGAGTCACTGTAGCATGAGTTCAATACCCGGCCAGGGAGATTCCCACATGGCGCAGTAGACTTCTCCTGTCTCGCCCGCTGCTCCCCTCAGCAGTGTACTTCAGTTGATCTGCCCTTTCTGCTCCCCACTCTGTCTCTGGTGAATCCTCTCACCACCCCACACCTCTGGCCTACACCCCAGCTTGTATGCATAAATAAATAAATCTTTTAAAAAAAAGTATTATGTAAGTGAAAAATAGTATTTTTAAACAATTTAAAAGCTTTAACCTTTATACTGGAGTCATAATGAACTGTTTTATTAACTGAGATAAAGTGTACAAATGGGTAATTCCTTAACTAAACTATATTCTCCATATCCCCTTATATAAGGCAAGTATCTGATGTAAAAGCAGTCAGGGTGACTTTAGAATCAGAGAATTATGTTCAAATCATACCTTTAACATCTAGACACCTAACAGCTATGTGACCTAATTAAAGTACCTTAATCTCTGAATATTTATTCATTCAATAAAAAATTACTGAACATCTACTTATACTAGATACTTGGCAAACTACTTCATACTCATGAAACTGCCCCTATCTTCAGGAAGTCAGAGAAGAAAATCAAATGATCAGACAAAGCTATCATTAGGAGTCTACAGAATGTCAGAGACTAAATAGAGTAAGGAAAGTATCTGAATGGAGATAGGGGCAATAGATATAACAATGATAGATTGGTTATATACCAGGAGTCATAAAATTAAGTATATTAAAGAAGAAAGCTATTATAGAAAGAGCAATTAATTAAATTAATTAAAGTTGGATATATCTATATGAACCCATGGTTTTCAACATATAGAAATACAGATGTAAATATGTGTGGGTTCTAAGTATACATGCAGGCACTTGCACAAATATACATCCACCCTAGAAATGAGCATATCTAGCACCTAAATTCTGGTTCCTAATGATCACTTTCCACTAAATAGAATGAGGATTCCTTGGACAAATGGCTAATCCCAGGAGTTACTTAGGAAAAGTACAAGGTGGTCTTGGTAAATATGAAAGACTTTTCTCCCTCTTTTGTAATTTCTTTAAAAGAAAATTTAATTTAAAGCGAAAATAACAATGTAACCTGTTTATTACAGAATTGAAATATAGACAACTCCAGCACAAAGATGTGAGAGGAAATAGAAGCGTACTATTTTAAGATTCTAACACAACTTGGGAAGCAATACATTACTTGAAGAATGTTATAAAATAAAAAAGAATATTGTAAATTCTAGAGCTGAGTTCTTAACCAAGGGTATTTTTGCCTCCTCCCACAAACACCTAGGATATTCAGCAATCACTGGGAGCATTTTTTATTGCATTGACAGTGGGTGTGCTACTAATATATGGTGTACAGGTCAGTTCCTCCTACCAAAAGATTATTTGGTGCAAAATATCCACATGTAGAGATTAAGAAGCCTACCACAATGAAATTTTTTTTTAAGTACAACTTTTTATAAACCAATAGAAGAAATAAATTGTAATACTTTTAAAAAAGAAAAACCTCAATAAACCCAAAAGAAGATGGGAAAAGAGGGAAAAGGAAACAAAGAACACACAGGACAATTAAAAAAGAATTATCAAGATAGTCAACTTAAACTCAATCATATTGATAGTTATATTAAATGTTATTCTGTTTGCTTCTTTCATGTTTTTGTTGTACTTTTATTAAATGTAAACAAAATTAAAAGGCAGGCGTGATGAGACCGGATAATAAAGTAAGACCTAATAACAGAATGCTCCTAAGAGATGTATCTTAAATATAAAGACACAGATGGGTTAAAAGTAAAAAGATGAAAAAAATATATCATGCAAACACTAACCACAAGAAAGCTAGAGTAGCTATATTAATATTAGAAAGGGCATACATCAAAACAAAGTATTAACAGAGAAAAAGAAAAATAATTCATAATAAAAAGAAGAACAATTCATTGAGAAGATACAACAGGGCCTCCCCGGTGGCTGTGGAGCTGTTGGCAGCAGCGATGCAAGTTCGACGCCCAGCCGGGGAGATTCCCACATGGCGCAGGGGACCTCCCCTGCCTTGCCTGCTGCTCCCCTCAGCAGTGTACTTTCTGTCGATCTGCCTGTGCTGCTCCCCACTTTGTCTCTGGTGAACCCTCTCACCACCCCACACCTCTGGCCTGTACCCCAGCTTGTATGCATAAATAAATAAATCTTTTAAAAAGAAAAAAAAGAAGATACAACAATCCTAAAGATATACACACTTAATGACACAGTATTCAAGATACATGAGACGAAAACTCAGAGAGTTAAAGGGAGAAATTATAGCTGGAGATTTTTATACTTTTCTCTCTGTAACTGACATAACAAGAAGATATCAAAAAAAAAGATAAAAGGAAAGATAATTTGAATAATTTTATCAGCCAATTGAATCTCCCTGACATGCCTATGACCAAAAGTAATTGTTCTAAAACGATTTTTAAAATAATTTACTATGACATATATTCTTGGTTGCCGCCTTAATTTTCTTTCTTCTCTGCCTTTCTTACTTTCTAACAGAATCCTATTTTCTCCGCCACTGCCACAAAGGATCCACCTTCCTGGGCACTGACATGTGTTTTAAGGAAGGCTGGCCTCAAGCCCAAGCAAGCCCTAGAGCACAGTTCCTAATTGTTCTTAGTCAGTTATGGCGGCCCCAATGCTTTTGCCAGGGACTAGTTGAGGGTAAGTTATGTGACACAATTGTGGTCAACAAGACATGAAGGGAATCTTCTGGGGACTTCTGGGAAAGTTTTGTCTTTTCTAAAAGAGATCCATAGGAGGGTACTGTCTTTTCTTCCTGTGTTTGTTATTGTATTTGTGTTCGTTATTGTAGCTGGATGTGATACATAAACTGTTGCAGTCATCTGTCAACTGTGATGGAAGCTCCTTGGGGAAAAAAACTGATACATCAGGGAAAGTAGAGAAGAAAGGTGGAAAAAAAACCAAACTCCTTCTTGATGGCTCCCTGACCAATCAAGAACGTTATCTGTTCATAGTAATAGGATAGCTCTTGAGTATCTTTTAGCTGAGCAAGAAGATGTCTGTGAGGTGGCCAAAACCTTTTGCACACCCAGATTAGTACTACTGGGGAAGGTGAAATTTAGCTATATCAAATCAGTGAACAAGTCACTTGGCTTAGAAAGTGATTCCTTCCTTCAACAGGGCCTCTCTTTGACATGTTGGATTTTGACTGATTTGAGTTGGTTTGAGTCACATTCCACACGTTGAGAATTATCCATTTATAAAAATCATAGTATTCTTCTTAGGGCAATATATTCTCTCAAAACTTTTACGTGCATGTTTGTAACCATTAATCACCAAGCAAATGATCTCCCTAAAACCAGAATGCCAAAAGAGGAATGAAGAGACTTACCAACTTAAAAAAAGGTACACCTGAATTATGACCTATGAGTAACACAGAGATTCAGTAAAAAAAAATATCATGACCTGTGAATACCAAACATGATAAGTGAAAACTGCAAGAACTTCAGAGCAGCAGCTGGAAGTGTCATGGAATGTCTTTAAATTTGATCATGTCTCTCAGGTGAGAGTATGATAAAGATGGGAAATCATTAAAAAAGAGACACCAGTCAATATGCTAAGGCCTACATTACCAAATGGGCACTTAATACCTAACCTATCTATAGTTTCTGCCTCTCCCAGGAGAGGAATCTTAAAACAGTCCATCTAGAATTATCTGGTTGGCACTAGTGAGGTAATCTGCCTCACAGGCCCCTGCCAACACCCAAAGGAAGGTGATCTTGGTCTGAAAACAATTTACTCTTCACTAATAACTTCTTGTGTTGCCTCCTCCTGCCTATAAAAGTCTTTAATTTTGTACAGATTTTCAGAGATCCTTTACATTTCCTAGACAGAATGTTGCCTGATTTGTGAATTACTAAACAAAGTCAGTAAGATCTTTAAAATTTACTCAATTGCAATGTTTTTAACAAAGCAATGTTATCCAAAAGAAGTATGATACCAAATGGAATACAAACTTAATCCAAATAATTTTTTTAAATTCACAAGGGTAAAAAGGCAATAACATAAAAATGGGAAGTGCTATTGTAAGAGTGGTAAGACAACTAATTTTTTTCTCTATTTTTCTCTAAAATTACCTAATTTACTAATACTTTTAGGTTCTAAAGTCTATGTATGCTAGATGAGTACACATTTGAATGGATAGAGTTGAGGGTTTCATAAACACAGGATTTCATGAAACAAGAATGTAAAACAGGAACTATATTCAGGGCCAACCTAGAGAAAATAAATGCAGTGTAGAAAGCTGGAGTATAAGTGGATATAATGTAGCTGGAAAAATGTTACTTGGGGTGAAGTGGGATCAAGAAAGGAAGATAAAAGATCAGCAAAACACTGTCACAGTATTGGGTAAATCATTCATGAAGTCCATAAAAGAACATGAGGAGAAAAATGAGATGAAAGAAAAGAGAAAAAGTCATTGACCAAAGTAACAGAAAAGACAATGGAAACAGAATGTATCTGAGAAATAGATAAGAGCAAAAAGTAGAAAGGTAACAGTAATCAACCTGAGTAATAAACAATAGCCCATTCTTTGATTGATAAGGAACAAGAAGAGTCAGAGGGTTTAGATACAATCAAAAAATAAAGACAGAGGGCATGTCCTTGAAATCATCCTCTTACCCCACTTATTATCATTAGGTAACTTACTTTGAAAATCTATACATTTAATGTTTCTTCTGAAGGTTCTATAGTAAGATGATTACAAGTTCCTAATTAACAAATTTCATTATACTAAAGAGATTTGTATGCTCCACTGAAATTTGTTGTGACAGACTTAACTTACATTTTTTGACTATTAATTGTTTAAGAAACTAGGTACTAGGCATTTGGGGAAAAAAAAATCTTAAAATTAATATAAGAAAACAAAGCAACCCACAACCATGACATTCTCATGGTGAGGGAATGATAATCTCTGTCACAACAGTAGGGACCTTCACATCCAAAACAGAAAACACATGCTTTGAAGAGTTTCTTCAAAATTCCATATACCATAGGGGCAAAATTACACGGTGAATCACCACTCACCTTGTGCTACTGTTGACATGACCACAGATGGTGTGGAAGATACCACAGCTGTCACTGCAACTGTACTGGGGATAGGTGATGGTGTAGAACTGCTGCTGCCACTGCTGCTACTACTGACCAGGGAGGACTGTGAAGCAGTTATAACCACTGGTGGCTTCTGAGTTGTGGAAGCAATGACTGATGTTGGTACAAGCTTAGTGACTGCTGCATAGTTATGGGATTTGGAGAGAATGTTGGGCACGAAGGTTGAACTTGGTGATGTGGTCACTATAATAACCTAAGGAAGGAAAAACAAGTTATTTTCATGTACCTTCTATACTACTAATGTATATAAACTCACAGCTAGCTCATACATAATTCAAAAATAGCTTATGAAACATGAAGGAACAATTTAACAAAGAATATACAAGTAAAATTATGTGAAAGCTTTCCTTTAGTAGTAATTATCAAAATACATTTAAGAGAAACAATTTTCAACAAAATATCTTAAAAGACAACAATCAGTGCTGTGCAACATACAGCAAAGTAATTATTTCAATATACTGCTTAGGGACGATATTGGCATAATCTTTCCAGAAAGTAATTTAGATAATCATTTATTATAAATATTTGTTGAGCATCTACTATGTGCCAGGCATGGTTCTAGATGCTGTGGATAGTGGAATGAACAATACTTCATACTTTCATGGAGTTACAGTCTAATAGTGAGAAACAATAAACAAAAAATAAATCATAAAATGATATATGGAAGAGATAATAAAGCAGGAAATAAAGGATAGTGGGAGTTCTGTATAATGTTTTTAATAAAGTATTCAATAAAGACCTTTCCGATAAAGTGACATTAAGGCAGAAACCAGAAGTAAAGGTGTGAACCATGTCGCTGCCTAGGGGAAGAGTGTTCAAGGCACAGCAGCAAATACAAAAGCCCTGAGGCAGAAGCAAGCTTCAAGGACCTAATGAATGAGACTGGAATTTGTAAGAGTAAAGAGACTGATTCAGAGAAGTAATGGGGGACTAAAATGATGTTAGATCATGTTGATATTATATACCCTTGATATGATGTGATGAAAATGGCATTTATTCTCTGTGGTCTTCCTTCCAAAAATCCATAACCCAAGTCTAACCATGAGAAAGACATCATGCAATTTCCAATGGTGGGGCATTCTACGAAACACTTGACCAGTATTCCTCAAAACTTTCAAGGTCATCAAACACAAGGAAATTCTGAGAAACTTTCACCGCCATAAGGAGCCCAGGAGACATGACAAGTATATGTAATGTGGTATCCTAGGACAGAAATAGGTAAAACTAAAGAAATAGCAATAAACCATAGATTTTAGTTAACGTTATATTTAAGTAAACAAATGTACCATACCAATATAAAATATTAAAAATAAGGGAAACTGAAAGCGAGAAATATGAAAACCATAATCTTCTCAATTTTTCCATAAATATATGTCTTTTAAAATTAAAATTGTTAAAAACCATTACTCTATTTGCTAGGTAAAAAGTACACTAGAGACAGTAGAAATGTGGAGACAAATCAGGCAGCTCCTGAAAAAAACCAAGCAGAGATGAGAGTGACCAAAGCGTTTGTGACAGAAGTGGTAAAAATGAACAGACTGAACATATTTAAAGACAAAATCAACAGGATTTGCTCAAAGGCTGATACAGAGAACAGAGTAAAAAAGAGGCAGGGAAGAGTCTTCAAAATTAGTCAGTATGCTTAAAAAACCTGTAGATGATTTAGAAACAAAGCATTTCAGAGGGCAAGATGGCGCAAAGAACTAAGGTGGGAATTAGCTTGACATTTTAAAAACAAAAATAAGTCAGCATAGGAAAAGGTATATAGAGCAAAGAGGGGTTGAAAAAGCAGAGCCAGATCAGATCTGAGACCAGAAAAAAGAATTCAGATTTTATAGTAAGTATTATAGGAAGCCATGGGAAGACTTTAAGAAGGAAAACAGTAACATCTGACTCATATTTTTAAAAAAACCATTCTAACTGCTATGTGCAAAGAGGCAAGAATAAAAGCAGTGAGACTAGAAAAGAAGCTATTGCAGTAGAACAGCCAAGAAATAACAGAGGCTGCGTAGAGAGAGTTAATAGTGGAAATAAAGACAAATGATCAGATTCAGATTTTGAGAGCTAGAGACAACAGGATTTGTTGATGTATGGAAATGATAGGGTTAGGGAAAAGAACAAAAACAAGATTAACTCTTAGAGGTAATATGCATTGGATTATTTAAATCTCTGAGCAATTCTATGACACAGATACTATTATTATCCCCATATTATAGTTGAGAACACAAAAATCATTTATAAACCTGTACCATCACAGTTTCAATAAATGGTGAGAATAGCAGTGGTATAATGATACCCAAAACCTGACACCCCTCTCACTAAAATTACTTCTACCTACCCAGGGCAGAAAATTGTTTTCGAAAAAAGCCAAGAATTTAAAGGAGAAATTCTTTTGCATTTTTATACACTCCTAAAGAAGGCCTGAAGTTACATCAGTTAGTCAAAATTTACTAAAAGTATATGTACTCAGTATTATATATCAAGAGGTTTTGACTGTATCATTGCTATTATATAGTCTCTATGTTACAGAGAATTATGATACAAATACATTTTTATGACTTTAGGGAATTTGTGAATCATTTGAGGAGAGTCAAGAGAGACATAAATCTTGACCAGCAAACACCTATACACAGATGAGCAGCAAACTTCCATTAACTTGATCAGCAAATACCTATTAGCATTATTGTAAGAATAACCACCAACCACCATGTAAACTGAGAAACAGACTGATATAGCCAAAAAGAAAAAAAAGACTAGAAGTTTGAGTCAAATGAACCTAACAGCCCAGATCCCTTACTACTGACTAACGATGGCAGGCTCCTGGACATGTTAAAATCTGTGCTTCAATTTTCATCTATAAAACGGGGATAATAATACCTACCTCACAACTCATTACAAGGATTAAATGGGATTTGATGGGAAGCATCTAACATAGTGCTAGGCACATAGCAGGTGGTCAATAATCCATAGTCAACAAATGGTACTTATTAGTAACTTATTATTACTACTTAATGAATATTTAAAGGATTATCAATAAGGTCATTATAGATTATACCAATCTGGAAATATGTTTTACTATACTCCTCCATTTGTTTCATTAAAAAAAGCATGTATCTTTTTCACAAATTTTGATACCCTTCAGAATACAAAGAACTCATAGCTAACAACATAGTCAAACCAGTAAGAGCAGTGATTGCAATTTGGGTTCTGATTTGACAACTCCAAATTAATAGCAGTAGCTTCCTGGAGCATAGCATTTTTAAGGGCTCTGCAGTACAGATGAGGATTCACCAAAAATGTGGCAGTAAAGTATGCCACAGTTAATCAGCAATGTCTATCATGGGCAAAGGAAGGGGAGGCATTCACACTGATGTCAAATATTTGCAATTTCAGAACGAGAGTATGCATATAGGCTTCTAACATTAAGACAACAAAATTTCAGCAAAATCTATAGTCTTTCAGAGCAGTTTTAGGTTGTAGATACAAATGATGAAATATATTTTAAAAATTCAGTCTGCAAAATGATTTCTCTGATCTGAAAAGGGGTTAATCCAAAATTAGAGATCCACCTTGAAGAAAATTTATTTGTACTTTAAAGTTACTAATTACAACAGGGCAAGTGAAGGGATTCTGAAACCAAGTGAACCAAACAGTGTTTATTCAGGCCATAATTCAAATTACTGACCTTCTAGCACTCACAAAAACTCCTTAAGAGTGCTGGGACTTGCACCCTAAGGATAAAATGAAAAATATCAATCAAGCACATGAAAGCATAAAGCTATATTCTGTTGCTTTGTTTATATAAGTGCTGTAACAATATTATACTTAAAATGAAGGTACCACATTAACATAGGTGGAAATTTGTCTACCCTGAAAATATACAACCTATCTTAATTTGAATCAAGTTCACAAACTCATAATTATATTTAATGTAAAAGTTATTTTTATCTAAAATAATTCCTAAATTAAATTACATAGGATTTGGAAAAATCTAAGGTAAATGCAATAATGGTAACGGCCTTATAGCAATTTCAAAAAATATTCCAATTACCCATCAAAAGGAAAAAAAAAAAAAAACCAGAAAAATCCCAAAGATACCTCTTAGTCCTACCCATACTTAGCTTGTCCAAGAAACAATAAAACTAATGATACTGGGCACACATTAAGTAACAATATAGGTTTGCATCTAGAACATAGTAGATACTGAATCAGTATCTGTGAAATGAATGAGTCTTGCTTAATTTGTTTTAAGTGTTTTTTTTTTAAACACAGCAGGACAAATTTAAGGTTCTGAGCCTAACATTCCATAGTATGGCACGTATACGACTTTGAAGATAAATATGCCCTCTTACAAAAACCATCACAAGTATGACGAGACAGTGATCCATTCTCAATTGATAATTCAAAACAAAAAAAAAAACAAAAATAAAGATACAATAAAGTTGATGAATCAAAAAAAAAAAGTTCACCAACATCGCTTACAGGTGAATTCCCAGCTACTGAAGTATTTTCATGTAAGTCTACCAAAGAAGACTGGAAAATTAATAACGTTAGGTAACATTTCCCGAGTACTCATCATGTGCACTAGGTTAAACACTTTCCATGAATCATCACATTTAATTATCCTGCTAACTTCAGGAAGTAAGTACTAATATAATCTGTTTGATAAGGAAACTGAGGCTGAAGAAAGGTGACAAAGTCAGTACTAGAACCAGGCCTATTTTATTCATTTATAATTTCTTTCATTCATTCACTCATTCATTCATTCATTCAACAAATGTTAATTAGCACCTACTACATGTCAGGCACTGTTCCAAACACAAGGAGAATCTAGTGATGAATATATATTCTTGACAACTTACAGTCTATGGGAAAAATAGAAAATAAATATGTAATATAATGTCAACTAATGGTAAGTATAATAAATAAAAATAAAGTAAGGAAATAGAAGGAAATGGATGGGAAGTGGTGCTCTTTTAGCTATAACTTCTCTGCATTATTCCTCAAATACCAAATTAAAAGAATAGATGAGACGTGGGGTAAAGAGAATTACTATGAAATAAGATCCAGCAAAGGCAATAAAAAAACTAACATAAGTAGACTTAAGAACTTGTAGAGTAATATCAGGCTGATGGTACCTAATACAGGGCTGGCCCAAAAAACAATAACTATATTGCAATGTTATAAGAAAAGTATTAGCTCAGAAAGATTACCTTGGAAGCATCAAATACAAATGCAAAAATTATGTTCAATATAACATACACTATAGTCTATTTCTACAATCGATAACATACAACATAGTCTGTTTCTATATATTAAGGGGTAAGCTTCAGTTAACAATGCATTCACAATGTAGTAAGTAAAACACTGCTTTCCATAAAATACCTGAAAGGGAAAGGGGCTAAAAATTTTTGAGTACCTACCTTATGCTGCACTTTAAAATACCCAACCTCACTTAATCTTCCCAATACCCTTGTAAGATTGACATCCTTCTCATCTCACAAATCAGTGAACAGATTTAGAAAGACTTTATCTTAGGTCATAATGGAAGAGCCAGGGTTCCAACCCAGGCCTCTCTGACTACAAAAATTCTTGCTAGATTTTAACACTATACTGTAATCCCTCATCCTAACACTGAAAATAGAAATATATACCACAGATCAGCTCATTTTCACTACTGATTTATTGATAAGATTTTTTTTATATACTATATAATGACATCTTTCCAAGAAAATCAAGGAGATTTTTAAAGTTATCATGAACCTGAAGATTCAAAGGTAGAAAAAAAAGTACATGGAACATCCTCCAAATCCCTCTTAAACAATACGAGGATTTTTTTTTAAAGGAAGTAATACATAAGCCTGTAAGATCAAAATGTAAAGAAGATAAGGCCATACATTTTGGAAACCGGAAAACAGACTAGTTAATAGTAACTCGCCAAGCATGTTCAAGAAAGTGGAAACCTAAGATGCCAACACAGAAGGACAAAAACCAAGACAACTTGCATGAGAAAACCCCAGAAAGACTTTGGAATTGAGAGTAACATATTTCTGAAATAGTGTAAAAGTGGAAATAGAGAAAAATTAGTTAAAAATCTAAGAAACATTTAGATCCTTAGCTATTTTCTCCCATGTAAGCAAACCAGGAATTTGTTCTCTGAGGGAAAGACTGAATTCAAAGGAATCTGATGTGACACCAGGATGAGGGATGTGGGTGCTATGCTGAAAACATAAGTTAAGAAAAGCGTATGGATTGAATGGTTAAGACCATTCAGTCTTTCCCCCATTTACTCCAAAAATACTAGCAGACTTACTACCCTAGGCAGGAGACTAGACAACTCCCTGAAGAACCTGACTAGCCCATGAAAAAGGCATATGAGAATGACAAGAGGTGGAATTGTAGGAGTAGTGGATGTTTTCTCAACAGAGCACCTAGGTCAACCACAGTGATAGTTGCCAGTCAACATGTTCCACCGAACAGAAAGATCTTTTCTGTCACCTTTTTAGTGCCCACTTTTGTACATAAGCAGAGATCAAAAAGATAAAAGGAAATCACAAGGCGAAAACATGAAATAAACCATAAAAAAAATGACTGTCATGAGAATATCATGATTTTATGAAAGTAGGATACTATTTTTTAAGAAAAGGAACTTTCAGAGAACAAAAGAGTTACTAGAAATTAAAAGAATAAAGTTAAAGGATAAAGAAATAATACTTTTATAACATGTACTATGTGCTAGGCTCTATTCTAACAGTTTTATATTTATTATCTCATTTATCTAAGCCCCAAACCCCTAGCAAAATAGACACTCTATTTTCCTTATTTACAAACGAGAAAACTTAGGTCTAACATTTAATTTTCCCAGTCACATAGCTAGTAATTGGCAAAAACTAGGATTTAAATTGTATTGCAAAAATGTAGGGTTTTAACCACGATTATATATTCGGAAGAAATTATATATTCGGAGAAAATACATGAAAATTAAAGGATCAGGAGTTAATTAAATTAATCCAGGAAGTCGAACAACCTGAATATCTGGTGATTCAAAAAGAGAGGAAAGCAAAAAATCAAATAATCCAGGAAATTTTCCAGAACTGAAGGACTCGAGGATCTAGAATGAAGGGCCCCCGAGTGTGCAAATCAAGAACCACACCAAAGAAAATAAACTTGAAATTCCAGAACTCTGAAAGCTACTAAGAGTTTTCAAAATGAAAAACAGGATGGGAAGTTAGAATGATACTGGTCTTCTCAAAAGAAATACTGGAAGTCAGAAGCCAATGAAGCAATATCTTCTAAGAGAAAATAACATCCAAGCTAGAATACTTTATCTCACTTAACCATCAAGAAAGTGGCCCAGTAGAATAAAAAACGTCTCAGTCCACCATTCAAGGTATCAAAATATTTACTTTGCATCTATCCTTTCACCAAGAAACTACTAGAAACTAGAAACTGTGCTGCGGCAAAAGAGTGAATAAACCAAGGAAGAGGAAGATCAGAATGATGACTAAGGGACATCCCAGGTGTATAACCAGTTTAGAGAGCCGTCGGCATCCAGATTAGTGTGGGAAATTAGAGGATTCTAATAACATAAAATTGACAGAATAGTGATGATTTGAACATGCTGAGAAAAGAGTTTAAGAATGAATTAACGATAGCATACAAAGA
Organism: Scalopus aquaticus; assembly: GCA_004024925.1. Classification (NCBI taxonomy): domain Eukaryota; kingdom Metazoa; phylum Chordata; class Mammalia; order Eulipotyphla; family Talpidae; genus Scalopus; species Scalopus aquaticus. Next base: position 50,386 of record PVIJ01009206.1, read on the forward strand.
AGAAAAAAAAGAAGATAATAATTTCCCCATCATACACTTCCTTTCTTCTATGAAACAGCTAAATGACACCTTTGCTACTCTGGCCAAGTAAAAACGGATTTCCTAAGGTTATCCAAATATAGGTTAAAAATATTTATATTTTAATTTTTTCAAAACAACATCACAACTATAAAACAGAATGGAAGTTTGAAAAGTAGATCTGCTAGCTTTGTCCTTTTAGGTAAATCATTTGACATCTCTAAGCCCCATTTACCAAAGTGAAAGAACAATACCTATTTCAAAGCTTCATGTGCAGAATTAAAGTAAGAGATGTGAACATTCCCAGCATAATGCCAAGCACATAGTAAGCACTCAGTGCATGTTTGTTAAACCCGAATTATGTTGACTGAAAGAAATGGAAACAGCAACTGGCAGGCAGGGACTCCCCCTATACCACATACCTTCTGTGTTGTTGTGTTTGTCGTCTGTGTTGATGGTTTGGTGAAGGTTATTTTCACAGGAGACATGTGGGGTGGTAAGGAGTTGGCAATGCTCTGCATAATGTTGCTCATCTTGGGACTGCCACTCACAGGCACAGTGATGGTCTTTGAGACCGGAACAACAGCCTTTGGAACTTCCTTCAAGACAACAGGGGAAGAGCTAGAGGAGTTTGTTCGCCTTCGTTTTCTGGGTTTTTCATCTTCATCTGAACAGCTAACACCTGAAAGCAATGACAATATTGCAATGTTTACACAAACCTAAACTTACATTTTATACTTTATTTTAAAATCTTTCTGTCATCCCATTTTGCATGATGAGCATCAGACAGTAAGTCCTGTCTATCTTCCCTCAGAGAAATAGTCTTCAAAATGCTTTCTCCCCTATCTTTGCCAGGCCTCCTGCCTGTATTTCTGTTAACTTCTAAAAAGGTATCCTACTTCTAATCCACTTCTATTTTATCCTCTCTCCTACTACCAGTTATAAAATTTCACATGAAATCATGCCCATGCCCTACCTCAAATCATTTAGTAGTTGTTATCTCCCTCCAAGATGAGGCACAAATCATTACTCTATCACTCAAGGTCCCTTAACTTTCAAAAAACACAATACCCTGTTCCACCAAAACTAGTACACCCCTATAATCCTGACAGACTGAAATGCTCACCACTTCCCAAAGCTACCTTACCACATCCTATCTATCTGGACTCTCCACATACTGTTGTTCTATGGGGAATACCACTCCCATCAATGATCTCTTCATCATCCAAAATTGTCACCCCGCAAGACATCTCTTAAATGAAGTTTTCCCTTAGTCCTCCAAGCAAAGCTAATCTATATGTCCTCTATATATTTTCTTCTGTATCACTTACCCCATAACAGTGTGCTTGTCAGTCTGTACATCTCCTATTAAGGGGCTCCCAGAAGGCATATTATATTGGTTTGTTTCACTGGTACTGTACCTTAATTTATGAAGTTAGGTGAATAAATTATCAAACTAATGTTGCCTGTGCACCTTCTAAGAACAAAGTAATAAACTTCCCGTTACTTCAAACTACATGTTATGTGAAATTATTTCTTCAAATTTAGGACTCGCTTTCAATGCTTTAAAAAAATTATCAGAAAATGGGTCTCTACAATTATTTTAACACATCGCATGCGGGAAACGTATTTATACGTTTTACGTTGACTGGTAGTAGAGTGCAGGAACATGTATTAATATGTTTTTTATAGACTAGCAGTAGAATGCGGGTAACGTATAAATATGTTTATTTTTATACTTTTTTTTAATACTTAAAAAATTAGCAAAAATGGCCCGCGCCACTTGTTAGCGCGCGATAAAAACTACCCGCAAACAATGTGTTAAAAGACTACCTTGCTAAATCCACAGAAGTCAGATACAAGATTAACAATCCCATATTCTTAAGATTTTCTTTGTGCATGAAAGCCTCAGTTGTTTTTGTAGACTTTTAAAAAATAAAGTGAGAAACATAAAACACAGCAGTATACATAGGAAATGTCTACAGAGCATACATGTAAAAAATATACAGCATGACTCATAGAATCAGTAATAAAATTAACTTCTTACACCTTGACTTTTTAGATTCTAATTTAAACAAGGTTGATGATGACCTGAAATCATTCTTGTCTGAAACAACAAAGTCCACTGCTAAGGCTACAAAGAAATCAAGTTTACAAGTACATTAAGAAAAATGAAAATCAAATATTAATGATCTCCAGTTGATATCAAAAGCAAAACAATACTGACATAACAGACATTAAAAACAAAAAATGAACTAGACATCAAACTTTCACGGGATAGAATTAAGGGGTTAAGAACTGCAAATATAAGTTCAAAAAATTACAGTCAACTAAAAATATAAAAGATGGACTCTAGAGTGCCTCACTGGATCTAACAGTTGGATGATAGAGAACTTAAGAAAACAACTCAAAGATTAAAATTACTGTATAAGTCAACATAAGCTTAATTCCTTCAGTTTCTGTTCACATTTCTATTCGGTAACAAAACAAGTGAATACTTGGATAGAAGGATACACTGTTCAAGGCAGATTCCTCACAGAGAACAAAAAAGTAATTTCTCAACCCCCAGAACTGATTTAAAAGTAATATATACCTAGTATATATAAAGAAAAGAATTCTTTAGAACCTTCAAAACTAACCACTGCTGATAGCCAGTGGAGCAATGATTTAATCCAGAAAGGTAGATCTAATCAGAGCCTATGCTGCAGCATTTAGCCAGGATGGACCTGATAACACTGAGAATATCACTTACTTTTGACATAAACAGTACTTCCACTTGGCAAGACAACTACATTGGAGGCAGGACTGGCAGGTCTTGGAGACTTAACCGTTGCTATGCTGCCACTTGGAACAGGGGTAGAGGTTGGGGTTGACGTGGTACTTGTGTAGGAATAGCAAACCACTACTGAAGGAACGATAAAAAAGTTTGCTGTTAACTTTCACCAAAGCTGTCCACGCATACAGAAAAATTATTTTTTACTGCAGGCCAAATTTAACATTTTCATGTGATCAAAAGTTAGAGGCCAGTACTAAGTGTTAGGGCCACAGGTTTAAAGGTATTCGTAAACCTTTCCTGAAAATCATCACTGACTTGGGTTCTCCCAAAGTAGTGGAGAAGAGCATAGTTACAAAGAAATCATTTAAAACTATAGTGAGGAAAATGAAGGTCATAGTTGCATTCTATTTTACTACTAACAACACCAGTGATGGAGTGATGGATCATTTTCCCCTAACCATAGCAATTTCCAAGTTGGCCACTAGGGGCAAGGTTCCTTAATTACTGCATAAATCAACTCACTAGTCACTTGCCATCCAAACAATGCAACAATAACTCAACTAAAGAACGACAACATCATATTTCAATTTCTTGAATAAAAGCAACAACAATAAGAGTAGCTCATAGGCACCATTTACTGAGTACCATGTCTATGCTAAATCTTTTCCATATATTATCATTAATTCTCAGAACATCACATCCTCATTTTGAAGATAAGGAAGTTGAGGCTCACATAAGCTGAAAGACTTGCTAGAGGGCAATAGCTAGGAAATGGCAAACTAGGATTCAAACAGATTTGACTGTTGAAAATTCTATATTCTTTCCACTCTATCAGAATTGGTGGATAGAAAAGATAAAAGTGGAAGCAAAGAAAGATACCTCTTCTACAACAAACAAAAACTTAATCGAGGCCAAGTTGGCACACGAGTAAGTCTGCACTCTAAATGTAAGCTTTCCTCAGGCTAAAAGAGTCTGACATGTATGACAAGTGTGTCTCACTCTGCTTTACAAGATAGATAATCTGACAGCTGTATTATTTTCAGTCATTTTCATCCAACACCAAACTAAACTACTAAAGTCAATCCAAACCTGTACTCTCTAATTTAATATTACTATTGGTGACCTCAGGGGAATTCAAGGATTTTTAAAGCTTATGTCAATTTTACTAATTATACAACAGTAAGAAAGCCTCTCCATCTGCTAGTTAATCCCTGATAGATTCAGCTCATTAATCAAAACATAGAGGCAGCACATAACACTGATACCAGTAGACAATAAAAGAGCTTGATTTTCTAAAGTATCAGTTCAGCATCTCTTTCCAGCAGCTAAATGACTTGGGTCATTTATTTATTTTCCATGTCACCTATTAAGGCCTTCTATCCACTTCTATCAGGTGTACTGATGTCAAAAATTCATTCCAAGAAGGTCTTTTGCAGTTTTGTGATGAATATAATTCATACTTTGAGAAAAACAGAGATTTATATTTGGGTGAGACTAAATTCTTGGCAATTTCCAGTTTCAGAATAAGAGCTGCTCACTATATTTTGCAACCTTCACACATTTGAATAAAAACAGATGAAAAATTAGACTTTTTTTGAAGAATCTGAGAAAAGCCATCTCTACACACAAAAATATTTTTCTACTCACCTTCCTTGCTTCCTGTTTCTGCAGGCACTGGGAGGGATGCATTGTGCTGGATAGCTGCATTGGCAACAGCATTAGCTGTTACAGTGAAGGCGGTCTGGGGAACCAGTCGGGGCATCAGTGGTACCAATCGACGCCCTTCAATGGACCATTCTGAAGAACTATTAGGTCCAGACATACTAAACAAAAAAGAAAATGCTGCTACAAAGGTTCTCAATCACTAAAAATCAATATATTTTCTCAAATACAATTTTTAAATCATTAAAAGCACCCTGAGTGAATAGGAGAGGTTTTATTAATTATAAGCAAGCAAGATCAAAATTATGAATAATTAGAATTCAAGGAATTTCACATACACTTAGGTTCTTACACATTTTATTCTATAATCTGAATCTTAATAAACATAATTAAAATTCTGAAAAATGTTTTCACGCCTTCTAAATAAAAATCAACATCCATCTTATTATTTCAAATCCAGTGTTACTGCTAATGAAAACTGAATTTTCTAACTTAGAAGTTAATTTTGTAATCAATCAAAAATGCAAGAGGCATTCATAACTTTTAAAATCAGGTTTTCTGTAGTGATTAAGGATGCAATAAATCATTGATCCTTTGCAAAATTTTCTAACTGCCTGCATGGCCAGAGGTTCTAAGGCTTTCAAATAAGGGAAAATGAGGCAGTAAACGAAGGAAACTAGGTACTGAGAGATAAGAGGGTTGTGTGTTTGTGTGTGTTCACAATCCTTTCATTTTTCACGGGCAATGTGTTATATATTGTTATCCTTCCTATTATCATAAAATAAATAGACTGCATCTGAGGACACCAGAGGAAACCTGCCACTACTTTATTTACACCATCCTTCACTCTAACAGAATGTATTTCTGGCTATTAAACTCTACTCCTAAACAGACATTATTCTCAGTTTCTCTACTCTAAACTTCTTACACAAATTTTATTCCAGGAATCCAAACAGAGGTTGAAATAAGAAAAGATTGCTGTGTCACTTCTCTTGAGTTGGCTCCACAAAAAGTAGTTACATCACTTCTAACTAGTGATTAATGTTGAGGTTTAAAATTCACCCAGAATCCCATCAATCTCTTCACTAAATCAGATATATTTCTGCACCTTTTTCAAAATCAAAGATTCTACAACCCATCCTAGAATTTAAGATTCTGTATGTACACTGATTTTTCAGATTTAGGTAAAGTACATAAAAGCCCTTGTCAGTGGATAATGGAATAATGATGATGGTGGTGATGATGATGATGATTAACACCAATTAAGCACTTACTATATGTCAGGCATTGTTTTAAACATTGTTCGTGTACTAACTCTTATAATTCTCTCAATAATCCTATGAAGTTGATAATATCATTATTTCCATTTCATAGATAGGGAAACAGTCAATGGAGTCACTAAGAGGCTAACTAACTTGCTGGTCACACAGTTACTACAGATGATGCTTCCTTCAAGAACATATTGAAATTGTTCACCACATCATGAGTAGAAAGTATAAAAATATTCCATGTTGAGTTTTAGTTTTAGATTTGTACTAACAGGATACTGCTACCTAGTAACTACCAACTTTCACTAGATGGAATGAATAAATTACAAACTGAGAATAACATTTAGTTCAGAAAAGAATTTGTAGGAGTTGATTAATCTGAGTTACTATTGGAAATACTGCATATTTCCTCAGAATTTAAAAAATCCCTACATAAAACAAGGGAAAGATGAGTTTCTGAGACCCCACTAACCCTCACAAATTTGCTACTACGTAATTTCCACGTTGATGATTGTTCTAAAACAGAGAATGGTATAAGTTAGAGCAAGTGCAAGAGAGAAGGGCTACAGCTAATTGTCACAGGAAAAACTAAAAGCTGGTTAGTATTTTCTTGGCTGACTCCTATTTTGCTATCAATTTATAAGAGGGTGGTCCCTAGGAAAAGGGAGTGCTCCAGGTTCCCTGCCCCACCCAAGGGAGGGTGGAGCTGAGCAGAAGAGATAAGAAGCTGGAGAAACAGAGAGAGGAGACTGGAGAAGGAAGAAAGCAGGATGGAGAGACAGAAGACAAGAAGCAGAGACATGTAAAGAAGCTGCACTGGCCTGAACTGATTGAAACAGATGTGGGTGAGAGACTCGAAGGGAAATTAACAATGGCAATGTTGATGTGGATTTTGATTTTGTTCTTTTCCTCCCAGAATTGTCTGGTTGTTTCTGACCCTTTTATTTGGGTCCCTGCAGAAAGGTGTTTCACACTTGTGGCAGGCTCTGGGGCCCTGCTTTGGGCCAATCCCATTTGGGTGGACTTTTATCCATGAGGGGACGGGTAACTTTGGGCATTTGATTTAAAACCATACTCTCTGTCTTTTCTAATTGTATTAAAGTTTCTTTCCACTAAAGGTCTTACATGTTTTGTGTTGATGTGGCAGATGGCAGAACCTATTTAGATTGGGCAGGTTTGGGGGTTCTGGGGGGCCCCTCTTCCTGCCCTGTAACAGATTTATTAGAATATCACTAATAAACGTGTTTGGTGAGAATTGGCTAAACAAACAAAGTGAAGTTCTACACTTATCTGGTGAATTGTTTAAGTAGTGGCAGAAATTATGGAAGAGTAATACCTGAAACATGAATTTGCAGTACAGAAGACAAAGCTGCAACGTTTCAGAAGATCTTTAAGTCTTTCAAATCCTACTCATTGAAACATGCTCAAATTCTTTATGTGAGTGAAAGACTATGTTAGAACTTGAAAAAAAAATCCTATTTGGTTAGTATTGAGAGTATAGATATGCATTAGTTTCCCGAATCATCTAAAGTTAATTTTACAAAATTCTGTAAACATCTTACTCCAGGGCTTCCCTGGAACATCTAAATTTCAGTATAAGAATACCTCTCTATTTACACGAAGTTTGGCAAGGGAGGGTAGAAATCTTGCTCCATCTAATTTCTGAGAAATCTAACATGATAATAACAAAACCATCATGGCCCTCACATCCTTTGGTTTTCAGGACAGCAAAAAAAATTCTCACTTCACATAGAAATACACAGTATCTTATGCATGTATGGCTGATGGGGAAAGGATTAAGAGAATAATAATTCCAGACAGTCACTTTCATACTCTAGAGACAATTTGACAAGATTGGCCCAATAAAAACTCTGAAGTCTGTTGACAGTCTAGGCTTTATTACTATAATATTCTGGCATGTTTCAAAACTGAATTAAGAGTGTAAAACTTCATAAATGGCCTGGTGCCAAATAATAAATGTGTTATGCTTCAAGCCACAAAAGCAAGGCTTTTCTGTGGTCCCAGACACTCCACACTCCTTTTGTTTCTACCTCATTGTGCTCAATCTTCTTGGCTTTCTCTTCACCTTTCAACCACATTCCTTCTGGCCTAAGCGGCAGTTTTGAGTGGGGGAGGGAAGGGAGAGGAGAAAGGGAATGCAGTCAGTTCATATGCATTCCTCCTTCCCTCTGGAGTTATTTTACAGGCTCAAAGTGTGAAGCCCTGCTATACTCTTTAGAACTAGATTCTGCTGCTAAATCTGAGGGAAAGAGCAGTGAATATGGAGAAAATGAGGGATTTCTAAGCCTTCCTCACCATTCCCCACTTACTGATCCCAGGCCTCAACAAGTAACTACATCTGGTCAAACTAAAACCACAATATAAAATATTAAAACAAGAGTATGAATAGATCTAAAAAGTTTAGAGTTATATATTGAAGTACGTCTTTTCAAAAAATTAAATTTGTGTATTAAAGAAATCAGAGAGAGAAAAAGCGGAAACACAGGTAGATAAAAGCCAACTCTCAATTATCCATGCTAACAAAGAGAGGAGGGAAAGGGAGAGGTCAATCCGATTAAAGAACCACATATTATCCAAAAATACTTTGGCAAATACTTGTAAATTATTCCACCAGACCTCTTCCAAGACAACTACTAAGGAGTAAAATGACTAATTAAAATTTTCCCCTCCTCTCCCTTCCCACCCTCTGACTAGAGGTACTCCAAGCAACAAAATGACTAAAGGGTGGGCAGCATTAGGAGGGGGAGGAGGGGAAGAGAAGGAAAAGCAAGGGGCACAGTAAATTTATAAATGGGGTATGTGCCCTTGAATAATTGAGAGCTTCAATTTTGAAATAAACACAAGAAAAAGCCTGAAATAATAATAACCTATTTGCATACCTGTAACTTGGTCTTTCACCCAAATATAAGGATAAATTCATTCTTTAAAGGGGAAAAAAGGAAAAGGAAACTAAATAAATGTTATCCTTAAGTATGACTGATGCATCAACTTACAACTAATTGCCCCACAATACTGTTCCAATGCCTTTAAGGTACTAATTTTGTCTCTAAGTGCCTCTGAAATAAGTTATCTTTTACTACTTTATTTTCTAGCATTTATGTTTCCTATTACCACTTCTCCAGTAAATAATGCTGTTACTTTTAGAGTATCTCAATTCAATTTTTTAGAGCAAATTAAAGCAGGAACACAATATTTGAATGTTTCAACCATGCTGGCCTGACAACTTCTCTGATGGAAAATTGCAAAATGTCTATAGTGCATACATACCTGCCACTGAAGAATCTCAAAATTCAAATAGCTAAACTTTCAAACTTCACAGTTAAAACAATAGCTCCCCATTTTATCAGTTAAATAAAATGAGGAACAGTGAAGTAAACATGAAGCTAACAGATCTTAGGGGTCAATTCAAATACTACCAACTGGTTTAAATGAACTATTTATTATATTATACAAATGCACTTAATTTTTCCTTCAGTTTTAGTTCACCTTAAAACGTAAAAATAGCAAATGAATTTTACTATAACAAACCTTATTTTATGAAATAGCCCTACCATCTTGCATTAACATTTAAAGAGTAATTTGGATGCCTGTCTATTCTTTAGGAGGCACTTGTCTCCATACATATTCTATTGAGGCTTGATGGAGCGCTGCCCTGAATCCTCCACCACCCTCCACCCCATCTGTGAAATAGTTATAATGATTTGAAAACAATTTGATAAGAATCCATTATAACCTTACTGTTGGCTCTAAAAATGAATTAAAATGCAGCACATCTCTGTCTTAAAAGCAAAACATGTATTTTACAATCTTTTTCCTGAAATATTTGAGTCAGTTATCAAAAAATTCATAATGCCTATTTATAAAGCAATATGCATGTCAAATAACATTACAAAGAACCTCTAAGGGGCTGGCAAATTCCAGGAGCACACTACTTTGTTACTGAACTTTGCTTCAAGTAAGTGAATTATCTGCTAAACTGTGGTGGCCTTTAGTTATACAGAGATTACATTGTAACAAGATTTGACCTAAGTACTTAAAGCTTGCCTAACCAAAGGCAAAAACATTACCAGCTGAATAAATAATATCCCTCTGGTCAGGATTCCTGAGTATAGAGATATTACTATTAAAATTAAGACTCAGGAATCTGCTACACAATAGGAAGACTGTTTCAAAACTATGTTTTACTAAGTTATAAAAAAATCAGGGGTGGTATGACTAATGGCTTACTTATGTGCAATTGTTGTTAACCGTTCATCGTTTACTGCTCTCCGAACTTCAGCACGGTGGCGTTCTGTTGAGATGCTATGAAAAAAAATAGCCATTATAGAACTCTGCCAAGCAGGCAGCTCTTTTCTATACTTTCATTAATGTTTAAGTGAACATTTTGATTGGGGGGGAATGGAAATAAGATTGACTTGTAAAGATACAGACAGGGACCTAATATATATCCTCAAAGCCTTTAATTAAGGGCATAGAAAAGGATTCATACTGATTCCGTGTAACTGCAGGGAGAACTAGTTGCAAATCAGAAATCACAGAAAGACAAATTCAGCTTTATATAAAGTCATCACTTCGAAAACTCAGAAACATCAGACTATGTTCAAGATTAGAAGAGGTTTCTGTTTATCAGCCACTTAATGACCCCCTAATCACGGTTACTGAAAAGTGGAAATTAGGCACTCAGAAGAAAGTCTTCTGAGGTCCTTCTTACAGCTTAAGACGATACATTGTTTAGTGAACATAAGAAATGAAAGTGGCAAGATAATCTGTTTCCTGTGGCTATATGTGATGAAACTTGACACCAGGATATTACTCCTTTATTATTCAACACTTCAGCTGTGTGTCTTCTTCATTGCATCATGTTACCACTATGGTAAAAATATACTTCTAAATTCTTGACTCAATTAATGTAAAGTTAATACTTAACTGAAAAAAGACTACACCCATCCCATTCATAAATAATAAAATGAATACCACTATTCAAATTATAATCTTTAATGCTTAAGCTAAATCTATATCATGCAATAAAATATTTAAAAGACTAGAAAGCAGAATTTATGAGAAAATAAACAAAAACCAAAAAATATAAATTGTTAAATATCAAGGCAATAATGACCTGGTTTAATGGCAATACCCTATATTAATGCTAATTAAATATAGGAAAAGGCTCTGCCTATTTTCACTTAAAAAAATAGGAAAACGGTTTTAAATATAGAAAGCCAATTTAAACAAAAAATTTTCTGAGAAAGCTCAATATGTTAGAATGAATTAAGACAAAGTATCAAGAACCTCTTTCACTAAAATTTAATGGATTCAAATGCCACTCTAGCGGGACGTTAAAGGTAAACTATAATCAATGCTCTGACTATATAACCACTACCTATTTCTATAAATTAACACAACTTCCTAGTATCTCCTTCTTTCCCCAATGTCACTCTGTATCTTCACACCCAAGTGCTCTCAGCTCTTCTTTCCTTCCCTAATGTCAAAAATACCTCCTTTTCCCTGATGACCTACACCTAAAATAACCTGCTTTATATCCTTTCAGATAAGATTACAGAATAAGTGGTAAATTACATGATTTTCTATAACAAAACACCCAACTGGGATGGGATCACTAAGCACCAACAATTTGAAAACCCTCCGTCCTTGAACTTCAAAGCGAAATATACTGAAACCCCTCAAAATGAAATTCCTAGAGTTATATCTCACAAACTTTTATGATAATTTACCTAAGAACTTTCGAGAGTTCTCCAAGAAGATCTTTCTTTTCCTTGGTGAGATCTCCCTGTGCCCGAAGTGCACTGATAACTCCAGCATATGCCTCCAATTCTAGAAGAAGAAAATTATTTTGTCAACATGGTCTTTAATATATTAATACTATAGCTACATATAATGAAGGTGCAGGGCAATAAGTCCAAAAATCACTTTTAAAAAAAATCGGTAAGCAAATTTTTAGTTCCTTTCAAAAATTTTATCTACTAGCATAGATTAAAATATGGATTTTATAATTTTACTTTTTATTGCTTTGCAGAAGTCATGTATTTAAGTAAAAAAGCTTATTATCACTGAAGAAAATTTAACTCTATTGCTATCACTAACAACTAAACATACTAAACAACTAAAAAAGGACTACACCCGCCCCATTCATAAATACTTAATAAAATAAATACCCTCTTCAAATTGAAATCTTTAGTGCTTAAGCTAAATCTGCATCATGGAATAAAATAAAATGATAGAATAAGGCTGATAAGAGACAGTTTTAGTTAGCATCACTGAAAGCTATCTTCACTAACCAAGCTTTGAAGTAAAAAAATTCCTTAGGCCTGCTTAATAATTCAAACTATATTCTACCTCTATCCTAGGGAGTTACAAGTCCTGCGAGAACTGTGCAAATGAAACACTACTGAAGAGTCAAATAGCCTGACTGTAGTTCCAAGTCTGTTTCTGGCTCTGCCACTTAGTAATTATGTGACCTTGGGCAAGTCCTTTCTTATCTCAGAGCTTGTATTTCTTTATATACAAGAGTCTTTGAAGGCACCTTCCAGATCTAAGATCTTCTGCATCTTATAAAAACCACCATCAAAATGACTTAGGCAGGTGTCCCTGGTGGCACGGCACAGCACTGTGGAGCTATCTGCAGCTGCTGTGCGAGTTTGAATTCGGTGCCCCGCTGGGGAGATTCCAACAAGGCGCAGCAGACCTCTCCTGCCTCGCCTGCTGCTCCTCTCAGCAGTGTACTTCAGTTGACCCACCTGTTCTGCTCCCCACTCTGTCTCTGGTGAACCCTCTCACCGCCCCACACCTCTGGCCTGCACCCCAGCTTGTATGCGTGAATAAATAAAAATCTTTAAAAAAAAATGACTAAGGCAGATTAAGGAACATGAAATGCTCTTACAGTGACTAGGATATAATATACTGAATCCTAATGCCAAATAGTCTCATGCACTGTCATTACACAACCATTATGAAATGTGCTTACTGAAACTGTCAGACCATGGTTCTGGTTAAAATATAAAACCAAAAAGTCCTCAATGGCACCCAATGAACACTACTTCCTACTGTACTCCTGTTACTACCTTTGTATAGTCCCCTCCTACCTGACTTTGGCTTGGCATTACTTGCTTTAGTCAATGGAACAGCAGCATACATGACACATGTATGTTCTTGTCCTCCTGGAACCTAGAGATCACCAAGCTGTGAAGAAGTCCAGGATGAAGGGCTATCTCAGTTGAGCACAGTCTAGCAGTTACGCTAGCAGTTGAATACAGGCTCATGAGAGGGTTCAGGCAAGACCAAGAACCCAAGGAGCCATGAGAAATAATAAAATAGTTTTGTTTTAAACCATTAACACTATGAAACAAGTAGATCTGAGCGAAATTAAAGCAAGTGTCCAGACTAGTTATCTTCTTACTCAATTTAAGTTGCTAATAGTATTTGCTATTTGCCAATGCCTGACATACAACACTCAATGCTAGCCAAATAACAAAGGCATCCATCCCTGTATATTAGGTACTACACCAATAAAAAACTAGTAGCCTCATTCAGTTGATATTATTTACATTTCTGTCAAAAAAATGTTTATATAGAAGAGTGAGCTGACTATATTATATAGAAATGTCTGATCCAGGGCCTCCCTGGTGGCGTAGCGGTTAAGTGCCGCACTGTGGAGCTGTCCACAGCAGTGACGAGGGTTTGACGCCCAGCTGGGGAGATTCCCACATGGCGTGGCAGACCTCTCCTACCTTGCCCGCTGCTCCCCTCAGCAGTGTATTTCCGTCCATCTGCCTGTTCTGCTCCCCCACTCTGTCTCAGGTGAGTCCGCTCACTGCCCCACGTCTCTGGCCTGTACCCCACTTTGTATGCATAAATAAATAAATCTTTAAAAAATTTTAAGAAAAAGAAATGTCTGGTCCAACTGAATTATCCTATGTGCAAACATTATGCATGGTCTTTCTGTGCTGCTGGATACTATATAGATGTTTCATGGTGTCTCTGGAAGAAGAAAGTTCTGCTGCTCTGCAGTAGTGAAGGAAATACTTAGTTTTAGGAAAAACATTTCAGCTTTTATCAGAACTACAGTAGAGTTCATAAAGAACAAGGGATCATCAAATAAGAATTTACTATATTCCAAACGTTTGTGTCCCATTTATGGAGTATTTCAATCAACAAATATATATATATTCAGTATACTAAATCCTGCCCTTAAAGAGTTAACTCTAGAATATGGCTACAGTGAAACAAATCAGACAATTATGATAGAGTTTACAATACAGTGGCAAAGACAGAGAAAAATACAGCATTCAGTGTGGAAGCATAAGCTTTAATAGAAACAACGTGGGGGGGGAAGGGGGTGCAGGGGGATGCAAATATGCAAAAGGAACAGAGAAAGAGCAGATGTTTCATACAGCCATCAAACTTCCAGTAAAGGTCAGTGACTGTTTTAAGAATTTTACCCTAGGAGTTATAAAAATATGTTTTTTTCTTGGACGCTCATTCAAAGCAAACTATTAATTGAATATTACTTCTATAAGATGCCATGAAAAATATTTATATTAACAAAGTCCCTATCCCCTGGGTGATTAAAATCCAACAACGGATCCAACAACGGATACATCCAACAACGGATGTAAGGAACAAAGAATAAAAATAGAAAATTAGTTTAGGGGCAGACTAAGAAAAGTCTCCAATTCCAGTCTAAAAATTTTTTGATAGGACTCAGTAACTGAACTTGAAAGGAATGGCAGGAGTCAGGTTTTGCAGTTTACAAGATGTTTAAGAACATGGCAAAAAAGAAATGGAGAGGCCAGTGAGAAGTGGTTTGAGGAAAAAGAATAAGTAGTTAAATTTTGGCCTGTGGAATTTATGGAGATCAATATACCATTTTTTTTTTTTTAGAGGCAAAATTGGGCCTCCCTGGTGGCGCAATGGGTTGAATCTCAGCGCTATGAAAAGCTATCTGCATCCATTATATCATGAGCTCCCGCCAGGGAGCTTTCCATATGGCTCATGCCTTGCCCGCTGCTCCCCTCAGCAGTGTACTTCAATAGATCTGCCTGTTCTGCTCCCCACTCTGTCTCTGGTGAATCCTCTCACCCCCCCATACCTCTGGCCTACACACCAGCTCTTGTATACATAAATAAATAAATCTTTAAAAAAAAAAAAAAAAAGCAAAATTAACTAAAGAAATAGGACAAAGATTTTTGACATTCAATTCTCATTCCAAGTCTTAACTAAAAAGTTATGCACAAAACAATGGGCAATTCTGAGTCTCAGAACATAGTCATCACAGCTACACAATCCAAAGTACTTCCTCCCCTTCTCTAGTAATTAACTCAAGGAGAACCTTCACTAGTTTCCCAACTTCCTTCATGTTAGTTGATTTCCATTTTGATGGGTATCACACTTGAATTTCTGGTATTATATTTGATGCCACTCTATTGTAGTATTAATGCCAATGATAAAAACGTATAATGAAATAAACATAAGCAAACACCCCGGAAACCAAAAGATTTGCCAAATCATTTTATAAAGTTCTCAATCTAGTCCATTTAAACAAATAAGTCATAAATATACCAGTCCATAAGCCACATGTTAGGGTTTTAGTTCAGAATGGTCATAAAAAACTAAGGCAGGGAAAATGAAGGAAAGCTTTTATAACTTATTTCATATAACTATAACACTGACATGTTCGGTTAAAAAAAATCCCAGTTTCTTTATAGTTAGTAAAATCAAAGTATTTAGCACCTTACATTAAAATGATTTATATCTTCAAAAGGACAATGCTAATTCCTAAAATATTTTAAGTTAATTTTTAAGTACAGTGCCTTCTTTAAACTTTGCACCTAGAGCTAGTGTTTGCAGGCAATTCAAAGCTTCCATTGTTATGATAATGAGTCAATGGGTAGAGAGGAAGTATTTCTGCAAATCACTATCAATGCTCACCTCCCAAACTGAAGGGTCGCTGAAGATGACATTACCCTGCAGGAAGGCTGTTTTCTTTTGTATAGATGCAGCTCTCCATGAGCATTACACATACAGCTGTGACTAAAATTAGGGATTAGTTTAAATCTAAAGGCTACCATTTTTATATTAAAATTAATCTCTTGATTCAAGGCCTCCAAAGCCCAGAAGCCCAACCCAAATTACAGTAGTTGTATTGTGTTGCTCCAGTCACTTCAGCTGTGAAATACGAATCTAGCTTTATCATTGGCAGCTAGCAAGTTATAGCAATTGTACATACCATGTAGAAAACAATTCTTGAGTTAGCACCAAAAACCTGGATATAAGGATAAACGCTTAAAAAAAAAAAATGACTGACCAAAAAAACCCAACTCTCAGGACCTAGGAAGATACAATACTAAGAAGTTTAAAACAGAGAAATCCTCAAAGCAGCCTGAGGGAAAATTAAAGGGGCAAAGGTTATTAGTAGGCAGGGCCAACACAGCTAAGATTCTGATTTACACAGGAATTCCCACCAAAGATTTCCTTTGAAGAAAAGATAAATTAAGTCTGAAAGCAACTGCTTGCTTTAAAACACTATAGACTCAAATGCCAGGCATTGTGATGGGCCCTTTTTATATACAATTATCCTCATACCAAACTTTCGAGGCAGATATTATCCTCCTTTTATAAAAATGTCAACCAATTTAGTAAGATTAAATTGCATGTCCTTGATCCTGTAGGTCCCTGGTAACAGATCCCAGGTCTATCTGAACTCAAGGTCCACACTCCCCCCCTTAAAAATCATAGGTTGCTTAAAAATTCCTATCTACTGCCAAAATACCTAATATTCTTTTTCAATTTCATTCAGTGAGTACCTATAACGTGTTAGCCTGAGACTACAGTGGTAAATAAGGCAAGGTTTTCCTTGGACCTTACAGTATAAGGTAACATTTTTCTCAATTTCCCCAAGGATAACAAACACTAATACCCTTCCAGATGCACAAGAAGTTAGTTATTATATATAATGTATGCCCTGGCATTATGGCTTAATTCTCTCCCTATAGGTTAGCTGAGAAAGGAAAAGAACTACTAAAGGAAAAGAACTACTAAATAATTCATTACAAGCATACAGGATGTTTTAGTACTGATAGAAAAATAAACCTTGGGAAAGTAAGCACAATTTTCATTAACTTAGAATTGAGAAATAGTAATTCACACATACATTCATGAAGGTTAAAAGTATGCCAAAGTGAGACTGAAATCATATTTCCTGAGTTGAAATCCTGACTCCAAGATTTATTATTGGCATTATCTCAAGTTCTAAGCTTCAGTTTATCATCTGCAAAATGGACACCAAAAAAAAAAAAAAAAAGAAAAACCTACTTTTTCAGTTTGAGGGAGGATTAAATGAGATGTTGAAGTTAGCTAATAGCTGCTATTAGTATCATGATCCACACACCCACCGTGTTCAAAAAGGACTATGCTAGGCACTGGGGAAAAAACAGTAAGTAAAATAAACACTAAAGGGACTATACCTGTAAAAAGTCTGTAATGCAGCATGAGACATGACATCCATGCAAACAGCCATGCCTCTAACAGAAAGGGAAAGTATCACAGTGAGGCATTAAAACATCAAAATAAAATCATACCCAATTTTCGAAGAATCCTTTTACATTCATCCCTGCTGAGATCCAAAAGGGTTGGCCACACAACAGGCATTGCTGCTTCTTTTTGGTAGCCCCAAAGAGCTTGTCTTCCCTATCAAAACAAAAAACCAAATTACCCAAGTACATTCAAAAGGCCACTTACCCGAAGAGTCACATGATAAGTAAAAACAATTATATATCTCCAATCTTATTCCACCAGCACATTTCCAACTTCGGACAAATAAAGAATTAAACCATTTGGTGCTAGAAAGGATGTGGAGAAAAAGGAACTCTTCTACACTGCTGGTGGGAATGTGAACTGGTCCAACCACTATGGAAAGCTGTATGGCGATTCCTCAAATTGCTAAACATGGAGCTCCCATATGACCCAGCAATACCACTTTTGGTAATTTACCCAAAGGACACAAAAACACTAATCCGAAAGGATACATGCACCCGTATGTTCACTGCGGCACTATTCACAATAGCAAAGGTATGGAAGCAACCCAGATGTCCAAAAATAGATGATTGGATCCAGAAGATGTGGTACATATACACAATGGAATACTATTCAGCATGGAAAGAAGATAAACACATGCAATTTGCA